>PVJC01011636.1:0-41016 GCA_004026665.1 Murina feae
GTAATATGCAAATTGACCATCACTCCATCACATAAGATGGCCACCTCCATGTGGTCAAAGATGGCCAGGAAAGGAGGGCTGTTAAGGAGTCCAGATTGGAGAGGGTTCAGGCTGGGCTGAGGGACACACCCCCATGCACGAATCTCATGCACCGGACCCCTAGTCCTATATAATAAAAGCCTAGTATGCTCAATGTCTGGTCATCCGTTCAACCAATCAAAGCATAATACTAGTATGCTTACGATATGTTAAGGCTGCTCAACTGTTTGCTATGATGTGCACTGACCAGGGGGCAGGTGCTCCAACTGGTAGGTTAGCATGCTGCTGGGGTCCAGCTGATTGGGACTGAGCAAGATGGGCCAGACATACCCTGGAGCCCTCCCTCGGTCCCTCCCCAGCTGGCCAACCTCCCGCATCTCTCCCTGGCTCTGATCGTGCAGTGGCTTCCCTCAGCCTCGCCTGCACCCTCTCAAAATCTGGGACCCCTCGGGAAATGTTGGAGAGCCGGTTTCAGCCTGATCTCGCAGGTCAGGCCAAGGGATGCCATTGGTGCATAAATTCGTGCACCAGACCTCTAGTTTCTAATAAAAGGGCATGGGAGTGATGACAGAGGCAACAGGCTTATGGACTCAAGTTAAAGAAAAGATGAGATTGCCTCAAGGTTGTCAGCACTTAGTAGAGGGGTATTTAGGAGAAAAGTTCTGCTTAGGAAGGAAGTGTGTGCTTAAAATGAAAACTGTTTAAAAAAACATTTTTTGTCACTCAATTCAGTGACGAAACAAAATGTTCTTGAACAAAACCTCTATCTTGGGCCTTTCACTGACTCCTTTCAGGTCCACATTTCTGAGGAAAACCCAAATTTCACCAATGTTGGACTGGTGTGAGGCTACGTCAATCAAAATTGGTGCAAATATCTGTCAAATGTCCTCTGAAACCCAACTGGCAGATCTCACCTGGCTCTAGGAATTGTTCTTCATGGGATGAAAAATGGTCCTGTGTTCACTAAGCCCTAATTAGAAAAGAAAAGCAGCTGGGGTGTCCCCAGCTACAGGGCATAATAGGGGGATTATAGCAGGAGGTGTCAGAGGTGGGCCACGGGCACCAGAATTGAGAGACACCACGGAATATGAATTGCTCACGACCACTTTGAGAAATGCAAGCTCCCACTGCACATTAGCATCCACGGGACCAAGGCAACATCTCTCCACCTCTACCTCTTTGAGGCTGAAGATGAAGGAATTGCTTCCAATTGCTCTACAGGACAGTTTCAGTGACGTTGTTAAGCTGGAAACATCAGGAGGGCTGACGTCGCCCCCGTTCATTTCCAAATACCCCAGAGCTGCGAATGTGCAGCTCCTGGGGCTCAGAGAACAATGGGAATTTTGAATTTCATCAGGTACATTCGTTGTTTAACTAGAAAACGGAACTGTCACTTTGTCAGACTAAGTAGGGGATGTGAGGTTGGTGGTCAGAACGCCTAGAAGAATTTTTTTTTTGGGTTAAGCCTCAAACCACCAATCAAATTTCATTCTTTTTCCTTACAGATTTCCTCGATTTAGACACTCCATTTAAGCCTTAGCTCTTGACATTTGAATTCCTCTTAGTATTCCTAAGAGAATTTCTTATTATTCCTATTATTTTGAATACCATCATATTCATCCAAATGAGTTTCTAGGCAGCACAGATTAAATTCTTTTTTCCTTTAGAATCTGATTACTTGAGGCCTTTGTGGAAGAACGTATCTTCAATTGCAAAAATAATTTTAAAAATACACAACCAAAATATTAGTGGATTAAGTCACCATTTTCAGTTAAAATATTGTTCATTCACTTCATTTAAAATAATTCTCTGAAGAATTTCATCTTTGTAAAATTAAAAATAGATATGCGTGGCAAAGTTAATACATGATTTTCACAATGAGTAAATTCAGGATAGGTCAAAGCCACTTTCTTTAGCGAGAGTACACTACATATTTCCCCAAGGGATGTGTCTAACAAGAACAATATATTTTTTTTTAAGTAGTTAAGAAGATAAACTACTGTATTTGAGAATTGGACTCTTTCTTATGATGCCACTGCACTTACTATTCTGGAATAGAATCAAGAGCCAAGCAATAAAGTGATCTTTGAACAACTGACAAAACTTCAGAGGGTTATAAAAGTCACCTTAGCAGTGGGACTGGATCTAATCTTCAAGTTGATTCATTACTCAACTAATAACAAAGAGATCGAGCCCTAAAACACTCAGATTACATATGGGGCCTTCCTTACCTCAACACGCCATTAATTTCACATTCTTTATTAGACAGAATTAAACAGTAGTCATTAGCACATTCGAAGATGCTAGATGACTACTGAGAACTGATTTCAGCTCAAGAGTAGTAGAGTTAGAATCAGAAGTTGAGAATTTTAAAAAATGATGCTCTTTTGACCACAATAATGATGAATAACTATGCAATTGAGTTTATGTGAAGAAAATATGTAATCGCAGTATTTGTTTATAGTAATTTGGCCTCACAATTATGATCCAGAATACAGCATTGGTGTCAGAAAGTATGCAAGATTAATACGAAGGAACTGTGTTAGTTTTAGGTTGATGAACCTGGGGGAATTCAGAAGTAGGAAACAAATGTGTTAATATTAATAACCCTTCAATTTATATGCAGCACAAATTAGAATGCCTACTTTTGAAAAATAGCATGGTAACCGAAACATAGCTTTGCTTGTGTCATCTCTAATTTCTAAGAATCTTCCATTGATTTCAGAAATGATTATTGGTACATTGCATAGAATCTCCCTTCACCTGAAAAGTTTAATCCAAATGCTCTCTATGCTTAAGGAATCAGCAGCTGTTACAAAGTGGGGAGGGGGGGACAATTTGTTGCTATCCAATCGCTTCACATAATAGTGGAAGGATATAATTTGGAATGTAATACACAATTACTGTGCATCCAGCAATGCATTCTATTCCTTGCATGCATGTATCAGACTTAATTCTCTGTGTCAACCTTATGAGGCAGTTCCTCTTTCTTGCCCCACCCCCAAATGAGGCAAAGTCTGAGTGTATAACTTGGTAATTTGTTCAAGGTCACAGAGTTAATAGGAGGAGAAATTAAACTCCTCCTGCGAAGCTATATGAAGCCGATCTGATTTTAGAAAAATCACTATAATGTCACTGGTTTATGTGTGAGCCTGACTGTGTATGTATGTGTACTAGTTACAGATAAACAGAAGACATAGAGAACATGGCACATTCATGCGTATCATTTTTATCCTGCGTACCATTTTTTCCCCCTCAAGCAACTTCTAATCTCATATTGTGTCAGGAAGAATTTGAAAATATTATCTATTTTCCTGAGAAAGGAAGGACTGACAAAAAAGGTAGAAGTTAACTTCAGATTATCAAGAAGGTTTCGCTGCTCATAAAGTGTCACTCTATGTGAGTTAGATCCAGGTCTAATCCTTTCTGAGAAATTGTCTCAATATATTTCAATCTTTCAGGTCTCCATGTGGCCATCTTCCACTCACTAGAGTTCTGTGATAAGACTGTGTTTGGCCTTACCACCACCAGGCATAGTAACAGAAATTCCTCTATGTTTTAGAGAAACCTATTTCTCTCTCTCTCTCTCTCTCTCTCTCTCTCTCTCTCTCTCTCTCTCTCTCTCTCTCCCCCCCTCCCTCCCTCCCTCCCTCCCTCTCTCTCTCTCTCTTTTTAATCCCAAACTCTAATTTACTTGTTGTTCCCTTAGGTACAAAGTACATAGTTCATAATTCATTTGATATGAAATGTCAGTTTAGATTCTTGCCTGTCTTTGATAAATGAGAAAAAACATGTACATTTCAACTTCCTGGATGCCAGAGCGACCAGAACAACCCCCTGTGGTGCTTCTCAGAGACGTTTGTGTTAAATTAAACATCAAGCTTTGGAAACGGTGGGAAGGGGTTTGTTTCCAAGACAGAGAGTACAAATACAGGAGACAGGGAGACAAGGATGGCGGATGCGCTGCCTACCAGGCGAATGAGAACCCCCAAGCAGCAGCTGTGATCCCCAATTAGTCCTCACATATAATTTAACACACCACCACTAGCCTGCTGTTTCCTTACGTTTAGCCTTAGAGGCAGGTGTGAGAAGCCTGGAGGGGAATAAAAATTCAGATGCGTGGGGGTTGGTTTAAGTTTCGGCCTGAAGTGTGATGGTAGAGGTACAAACTGCGCTCATCACACGTCATGCTTTAGAGCCTCTGTTGACATATCAGCCCACCTCAGTGCACGCCTGCTCCTTCTCCCGCACCCACCCCATTAGGATGGGTATGTGACGATGAAAGCCCTTTTCAGATGAGCAAACGGGGGCCTGGAGAGGAGGTGCTTTCCCAGGGTCATGCAATCACAGACGGCAACGAACGGCAATGCCTCAGGTGGTGGTCAAGTCAGAATCCAGACAGTCTGAGAGACGCTCCGTAAATTTTACACTTGGGATGCATGGTCTTGTATCGAATGGAGGACAGCTCCCTAGGTCATTGGCGACAAGTTTTGGACACCTGACGGTTCAAGCAAACAGTACTCAAGACTGCATCCTGGCATAACTGCTGTGTCGGGCAACATCTTCAGACCCCCTTGACGAGTGAGACCCAGACATCTGTGTCGCCTTTGCTGAGAGAGGATGGGAGTGGTCAGTGGATGATGCTGCAAATAAACGCCGCGCGCAGTGGCTCAGGGACCGGCTTCCAAAGCCAGTTGCCAGGCTGGGATGTGGTTTCTGCCACTGACTGCTACATGAACCAACCAGCTAGCTGTATACCAACCTCTTTTCCTCCGCTTCCTCTGTGTACAAAGGGATAACAACAGCACTTTCCGCACAGAGTCTGTGCCGATTAAACGAGTTAGTGCATCCTCAACAGTCCCTGGGCTTCGGCCGTGCGTACTGTGCATAATCGCTGCCTCAAAGAGAAGACAGGCAGGACCTCATCTGATTGTGCTGCGCTTGACTGTGTTTCACAAATACTGTGTTTTTTACAAACCGAAGGCAAGGCCCTCCACCCGGGAAAAATGGGACGACTCACTTTACTGCAGCACCCAATCTATTGCGGTCTGAAGCCCGACCCGCAGTAAAATGTGGGGCGCCTGTACTGCTATCAAAGAAAAACTTGCATGATCTTAACTGTTCTCCAGGCACTGGAACACTGTCAGCCTACTCTGTGGAACTGCATGTGCAAATTCCGAGAGAGAAAAATCTTAAGTATGAGGTCGAATACCAGCAAATGGTGGGATCCACAATGGAGCTGTAACTGACTTGAGGAGACACTTTTCAAACCCCCTCAGGGCAAGTGCAGCCGCAAGACGCTCATTACAGAAACTCCCAGAGGAAGGAGACTCGGGCCTTAGCTCCGTGGGGTCCCTCATGACAGATCTTCCAGGAAGGAATCGAAGGGCGGAGGAAATTTAGCCACAGTGTCTGCACAGCAGGCTGGCTAGTGTTCCTCGGCGCACGAAACATCAGGCCTGTTGCTTTCTGGTGCCACAGGGAGGACCCGCCACCTGCAACTGCCTATCCAGGGAGACAGTGAGGACCTGCTGGCTTCTCTTATGTTGGCAAGGACTCTGTCCCTGGATCGGGAGCTTCTAGGCTCTAAGACAAGTGGTGTGCGGAGTCCAGGCTCTCCTGCTTTCCCTCAGTAATCCCTCCTCTCAACTCTAAGTGGGGTATAGAGTCATGGATAAGATCAATGATCTTTTTTCTCTGAAGGTATTAAGCCCAGCATGGTGCAGCTCAGTGGTTGAGCGTCACGGGTTCGATACCTGGTCAGGGCATATGCTTGGGTTGTGGACTTGATCCCCAGTATAGGGCGTGCAGGAGGCAGTTGATCAGTGATTCTCTCTCATCATTGATGTTTTTCTCTCTCTCTTCCTCTCCTTTTCTTTCTGAAATCAATTTAAAAAATAAATAAAGATGACCTTGTTGAGTGGTTTGTAAACTTGGGTGTGCACCCAGGTAACCTGGAGGCACCTAATAAATTACAGGTCACTCGGCCCTGCCCTCTGGTTCTGTAGACTGAGGATAAAACTCCAGAGTAATTTTACACACACACACACAGTTGCACAATCTATTGTTCTTCATTAAGTTTTCTAGGTCTTGAGAACTTACAGACTCTGGGTGATCTATATCTCTTTAAACAGGTATGAGAATCTCTTCCAAGTTCCTAATGAAAAGAGTTTAAAAATAATTTGGACTTTAAGTACCCAAGATGTATTAAGAATTTATCTCACTTTCATAAAACTTTATAAAGACAGGAAAATGCTCACAGAAATTTCTGCAAGTCAGGTGTCGAGTCTGTCTAGGATAACAAAGGGCAGAGAAAAGAATAAGATTTTACTTTTTAAAAAATAAAGCAAGAAATTTCTTTAGGGCACCGGAAGAATTCAAATAAAACTTCAAGTTGCTTTCAAACTGCAGAGCCAGTCAGACAGACATGCTTTTTTTTTAACCTTAAAGTTATAGAAAAATCTTTTTTCTAAGATAAAAAGGGAGAAAGGGGGACTTTTCTTATTCTCTTTATAAATAGGATTTTTAAAATATCAATGGGATGTAAAGGAATAAAACTCTGTAGCTCTCTACCCTGATAAAGTTGAAATAATGTGATTTTGAAAACAAAAAATTGGGGAGGTCTCCCTCTCCTGCCCCAGGCTACACTAGAGATGGTGGTTAACTGTGTGTGTGTGTATGTGTGTGTGTGAAAGAGAGGGGAGGGGAGGTGTGTAAGGGGTTTTATTTCTACAGAAACCACAGGAGAGGATGCAAATGTGGGAAACGAACAACCCTTTGCTGGAGGCTTGTTGCATTCCTGGGAAGCACACTTCAAAGATCCCTCCATCTTCTCAGAAGTCACTTCCTTTCTAAAGTGTTTTTTTTTTATAAGCGGGAAGTTCATTGTCAAGACAGTGAACAAATTATAAAATAGAAAATTATCTCTGTCTTTGGCTTATGTTGTATAATTTTACACACACACACACAGCAGGGTGCATTACCAATTCTAAAAAAAGGGAAGATTTTTCATAAAGGCTTTGAGCGCACGTTTAAGACAATTATAAACACTTTGGTGCTATTCTTATACTTGGGGAGAAGAGCACAGGTTACTCTAAATGGCCTAGTGTGTGTTTTCAAAAGTACATTCAGTTATTAAGGATTTAAAAGGGTTTATTCATGGACTTCATCTACCTTCCTACTTCAAACAGGTTGATTATTCCAGGGGGAAAATAACACATTTGGGAGACATTCAAGAAATAAAACCTTATGCACAACCATTCTACAGATCAGGCGTCCTCAAACTACGACCCGCGGACCACATGCAGCCCGCCCAGGACATTTATACGGCCCGCTGGGTGTTTTTGCCCCCTTGTTTTTTTTACTTCAAAATAAGATATGTGCAGTGTATATAGGAATTTGTTCATAGTTGGTTTTTTTTAAACTATAGTCCGGCCCTCCAATGGTCTGAGGGACGGTGAACTGGCCCCCTGTTTAAAAAGTTTGAGGACCCCTGCTACAGTTGCATAGGAACTAGATGCAATATCAATTGTGCAGCATTTAATACACCGAAGGCGAAGGCAAACCATCTGTTTATGTGCTGGAACATTACAAGGAATCCTATTCCTTACAGTCCTGTGTCTTCACTGTGGTTACACAAGGCAGTTATGCTCACCTTCCCTTCTACCCTCTGAGTAACGGACACCATCTCAGCCTATTGTGAGCCTATTTTAATCTCTAACCTACAGCTTGTTTTTTGTCATTTTCATTCCTTTGCATTATTTTCAAGTTTAAGATAGCCCTTGGCCACCTGCACACGAGTGACGCAACTTATACCTTAAAGATAAATCAAAATGGCTTCCCAGCAGCTGACAAGCGGAAAACACGTTGGCGGGATCTATACTTCACTCTTAATGTAATAAAAAAATTACATTTTAAAAGGCATAGAAATAATGCATAGCTCTCAGTGACTGAGGAAAGGATACGATAAAATGGAGTTTGCATTTATAATTCTCACGTTGTTGTTGTTTTTGTTTGTTTGTTTGTTGTTGTCTCTTTTTGTCTTTAGGTCGGTCTATCCCTGCTTTTTGAACTTCTGATTGCTCCTCACTCTCTTCGAGATCCTGCTGTAAAATGATGCTGTTCTCCCTATGGTTGGTCCATGAGCTACCGCAGTTCCCTCCTCCATACATGGACCCAACTGAGTAGCTCATTGGTCACTGGTGACTGAACTTGATCTCAAGTTCCTTTCCCCTCCCAGAGGTCACAAAGGAGAGATTAGATTTCTAACCTTCTCATCATCTGCTTGGTTCCACCACCAGCTCCCCCGGTTAACCTACAAAAGCACAGGCTAGCTCTTATCACTTAGAGAATTCCAAGGAGCTCTGTGTCCAAACGGGGTTGAGGATCACAATTAGATTTATTATTATAAATCACAAGAGGCCAAAAAGAGTCTTAGAACAAAAATAAAACAAAGAAACAGTAAGCTCCCAAAGGTTGATCAAGACAGCTCTGCACATCACTTGCACTCTACTACTTAATCCTGGATCGCTAGGAATTGCATCAAACCGATTTTATGGAGGAACAAACTGAGATTAAAATATGTGTGTGGATTTGCCATCATCACTCAGCCAGGGAGGGAAAGCAGTGAGACCGAACTAGGTTTGTAGAGTCCCAAAGTCTATGCGTTTACAATGTGCCTAAGTAGTAATTCCAAATGGACTTTAGTCTCCTTAAATTCTTGAGGAATCACCAGACTGCTTTCTAAGTGGTTACACCAGTCCATCATACGACCCAGCAACTCCTCTCCTGGGTACAGACACAAAAAACTCAAAATCATGTATTTGCAAAGATATATGCCCCCCTATGTTCACTGCAGCATTATTCTCGATGGCCAAGACATGGACACAACCAAAATGCTCCTACATAGAGGACTGGGTAAAGAAGATGTGGCCCATATACACAATGGTGTACCACTCAGCCTTAAGAAGGGATGAAATAGCGCCACTGGCAACAACATGGATGGGCCTTGAGAACATTATGCGAAGTGAAGTAAGTCAGACAGAAAAAGCTAAGAAACACATGATTTCACTCATATGTGGGATATAAAACTGAAACACATGAACACAAACAGCAGAGTGGTAGTCGCCAGTGGGAAGGGGATGGATGGGGGAAGGAGGCACCTAATATATGGTGACAGGAGAAGATCTGACTTTGGGTGGTGGGCACACGGTGCAACACGCAGATCTTGTAACACAGAAACCCACACATGAAACCAGTATGTTCATGTTGACCAGTGTCACCCCCATACATTTAACAAATTAAGATAAAACAACAACAACAAATAACCTTACTACTTTTCATGGGTTCAGCTGGCAAGGGCAGTCAAGGAGAGACCAACGAAAGCAAATTCCAAGACAAACCACTCACAGCCCTTTGCCTTCCCTTGTTTTGTAGTTTCTAATAACACATGCTTGTAAAAGAAACATTCCCGATGCTTAGCATTTTCATGAAATGTATAGATTTCAGTAATTCTCCTCCATTTGAAGCTGTAAGTGAAAAATTATTTACTGTCACAGACACCTGGATGAAGTTCACCAACTAAGGTGGCTCTGAGTTGCTGTCTGTTACTGGAGAGCAGGTGGGAAGAAGACACGGAGGATACGAGTATTCCTCTCGGAAAAACAGGAAAACTTTCATAAAACATCTGACTCCCACTCATCAGTATGGAGTTTGTCACCAATCATTTTAAACGATGCCCTTTTATGCTTCTTCTGTCTCTCTTAGCTCTCTGAGTAGTTCTTTGATGTAACAAAGACAGTCTCAGACGACATTTCAGTTCATCTGGAGAAAAAAAAAAGGTTTAAGTCTGGAGGCAACATGCAGTGTATTTAAAATTTAGACACTCGATAACGCCTTTGCACTGAACTTGAAGAGCCTGCAAAACTTCGAAGCCTCCTTGCCTTCCTCCCCTAAGCTTATTTGCTTTACCTTTGCTTATTATCATGCAACGGGGACTTTAACTGGTGGCTCCATCGTGTAACTACATGCGGAGTCATGGCTGACTTTTTCTGATCAATCCCCAATCCATACAGGTTTGACTGATAAAAGAGCCAATTAGATTTAAGCAAATTAAGGGACATCACCAATGTCAACCACTTATTAAACTGAATGCTGAATTCCATGCATGCAAAACACTAATGCACCAAGGGCCCCCATTAAGAGTTGAAATCCTAACCCCATTAGTAACTTCGGACCTTGAGGGGGTAAAGATCACAGGAAAGTTTCATATTTATGGATTAACATTGGGATTCCATTTTTATTTTTTTAAAATTCTTTTCCTAGAACTCTTGAACCTGCATCATAATGCTATTCAAGGGCTCAGTTTCAGTATATTCTTCATTTTAAAGAGGATCTTAGTGCTAACTAGGAACATATTATTACAAACAACCTAAAAATATAGTTATTGCAGAAATACAAAAACCTGAATACACAGACATGGGGAAAGAAAACATCTCCTCCAGCTTCCCAAAACATATTTCAAATGAATTTTTTAAAATAAACAATGTGTGCTATTTGTGATGTGCCACTATATGTATGCTGAGCTACTGGTTTCATGATTTCACTTGCCTTCATTCCCATCTTCAAAATAACCCATGATTATCAGACTGTTTAATCATGTTTCTCCTTTTTTTTGAGGGGGGAGGGGATATAGGAGAGTTCCAAAGTAAAAGAGGAAGATATGATAGAATCAAGTAGGCTATGACATTAGATACTGTTGAACTTTAGGTTTTTTATGCCTGGTTTTATTGAGGTATCATTGGTATATAAAAAATAGTATATTAATTATATTTCTTCTCATTAGAAAAATACAGAAAGCTGCCCTAACTAGTTTGGCTCAATGGATAGAGCATCGGCCTGCTGACTGAGGGGTCCCGGGTTCGATGCTGGTCAAGGGCATGTACCTTGGTTGCGGAAACATCCCCAGTAGGAGGTGTGCAGGAGGCAGCTGATGGATGTTTCTCTCTCATCAATGTTTCTAACTCTCTATTCCTCTCCCTTCCTCTCTGTAAAAAATCAATAAAATATATTTAAAAAATACAGAAAGCTATTATCAAATACGTTTCATAACCAACAACTGGCTGATGATATATAAGCATAAAATACTTCCTACCATGTCCCTTTCTCTCTCCTTTTCTTAATTTCTATACAAACAAGGTCTCTTCATTCTGTTTCATCCTATGCTAGTGTTAAGAGAAGTAGCCACCATAAGGAAGGCTTCCTAGCATGAGGAGCTGATGCAATTTGAGAGTAATCTTACCTTCCATACCCCTGCCCTCCTGACAGCCTGGTCCCTTAGCATCTGATGGCTAAGCCTTCCTACACTGGACAACAGTGTGCTGAGCTGGCCATGCTGTCCACAGCTTGATAATATAAGGTCACTCAGGGAGACCATGAGGCCTGGGAGGCCTGAGCAGTGACTCTCTTCCATCTAAATCTGGTAATTAAGCTCTCACAACTAATTTATTTATTCATTCTCTCACCAACGATTGATCATACACCTACCATGTGTCAGGATTGGTCTAGGGGTGAAGATAAAAATGCAGGTAAGAAATGGGCCCTATTGTGTAGGATCTTATGACCTGTGACTGACCAGATAGTCTCAATAACATGTGACCTTACTGCGGGACACAGACTGGCCCCATCTCTGCCTCGCTTAGTGAAAGATGACTTTCGGATGGACTGATTTCTAAGTTGACACCTAAACACGTGAGAAGGATCTGGCCAGATCCAGGGAGTAAAAGAGGTTTTCCAGGCTGTTTGGTTTCAACCTTTTGATAAAGAAAAAAAATTTTAGCATTTTTTCTTTAACTCAAACCTTCTATTATGTTTTAAATTACACTGAGAAGAAAGCATGGCTAAGAGTATAATCATTACAAATCATGCATAATCCAACATAGCAAGACAGTAGGAATTCAACATCATCATAAAAAAGATCTAATACTGAAATCAAGTAAATGGCAATAATGATAACAACCCGAATATAATGAAAAGTAAATAGCATATAAACCCTTCTTTGCCCATAAGTTGGTTCGCTTCTGTACATTTCGGTTCATTTATTATTCATTTTGGTTTGAAACACAGTTCACTGGACAAAGGCATGGAAGATTTCTTTAATAACTCTCAGTACTAATTTAATTCTACTTAAACACACATATTCTCGTGAATGCCACATGCTTTTCAGCATGATTTTATGTGTAAATCAGGATAATATGTTTTCAGGTCATTAAGTAAAAGGAAGCATGAACTAAAACCTATTTAATCAATGAGGTATCACCTTTAAACTGCCACAAAGTCATAAAAAAGATAATTTCAAAGCTATAAGTTCCCTAATTGTAATCAACAACAATCTAATAATGGGGAAAGGAAAGTACAGACCTAATGGCTGCCATAAACTTGAGGGAATGAATCCCTGTCTGTCTTTGAAGACATTTTGCTTCCTCTTCTTCTGAAGGGCCATCTCTCTAATTCTGGATTTCTGAGACAAAGTGAATGCCCGCATCATACCCAGGGAGTGTGGACCTATAGAACATTGTGATAATGATGTAGGCAGGCATCCACAGAACAAGGCGAAGCTAAGCCTGGCAGTTCAGTTCCACCATAAACTATATTTTAGTTTCATCCTGACCACAGAATATTAGCTCTTTTACTAACCAGACAGATATATTCACACCACGTGCATTGAGTCAGTAATAGAAGCTTGCTATGTCTAACTGAATTCTGTATTTATGAGCATGTGTGCATGTTTTTTTTTTTTTTTTTTGTGTGTGTGTGTGTATGTATGTATAAAGGGTATCCCAAGAACATGTACACACACTTTTAACCCATTAATTCCAATGAGTTAAATATGAAATGAAAGAAACAACAATTGAGCTATCATCTTTTAAAGTCTGCATGCATTTTTTACAGACTTCATATGGAGAGGAAAGTGCTGTACATATGTAGCATGCCCATTCTTTATATACACATATGCATGCCCATAAATATTACAGGATATTAGACCACACATTCTCAAACACATAAACAATTGATCAAATTAGCCTTATATTGTGAATGCAATGTAAACTGATGTAAATTAGAAACTAAGTCTGTGTAAATGCCATAAAATGAAGATATGACATTAAATATTCCATATATCCTGTTAAGAGGAAATTACTATCTAACTTAAAAAAATCTCTGTTAAAGCACTAACTACTCTTTAATACCTAACTGTGAATAAAGGATATCACACATTAAAGTATAGAGTCATCACAATTTTCTATCCTTCCCAGCACATTGGGTTAGAGTTCAAAGAGGAAGCTACAAATAGCCCAGGTTTCTTTCTTTGGTCTCACTTCTTCAATAAGCACCTACTGAACTCCAATTCCCATTTTTATTATGGGTTCGTGAAATATGAGACTGCTTGAGTCAATCAGCCTCCAAAGTTGCTTTTGAGTGTTCTTTTCTTAAAAGTGAATGCCCGCATCATACGGAGAGGGAAGTGCTGTACATATTTAGCATGCCCATCCTTTACATACACATATGCGTGCCCATAGATATTACAGGATATTAGACCACACATTCTCAAACACATAAACTTCTGCCATTCAGAGTTCCAAGTACTTCAGGAAACCTTCCCTCCTCCATTCCATAATGTCATAAAAGGCAGACAGGGTAGGATGTCCTATGACGCAGCGGGCAATGCATCTTATCTATTGGGCTTCCACAGGAATGGTAGGAGCCCCTTATTTTCCTCCGGCTAGGAGGCCTTTCTGGCTTCTGTACTCATTGTGAGGGATGTTCCCAGCCCTACAGATTCCCATTAACAAGACAAAGCATTGTCCCTCAGTCCAGAACACAGTGGTTCCCGGACCTGGGCTATGAGACAGACAGGGGTGTCTTGAGGCCCTTGTCCTCTGGTATTTTCAGAACACATACATTCCTGAACACACATCTCAGAACCGTGCTCTTACTATTCTGAGACATACTTGCTATTCAAAGACTATACCTGTTGTCAACTGTAATAACGATTTTTCTTCTGAGTATAGAGCCCCCAAAATAATTAAAATAGCCTGGCCAAGGTGGCTTCTTAGTTGAGCTGACATCGACCTATGAACCAGAGGTCATGGTTCTATTCCAGGTCAAGGCACATGCCCTGGTTGTGGGCTCAATGCCAAGTGGTAGCAGGGGGTGGGGGAGAAGAGTTGTGTGCAGGAGGCAGCCAATCAACGATTCTCTCTTATCATTGATGTTTCTCTCTCCCTCTCCCTTACTCTCTGAAATAAATAAAAAATATATTTAAAAGCGGTTAAAACAGGATAGAATCAACTGTACATCAAAAGAATTATTCTGAATAAGTTTGGTCATTTAAAAAAAATCCAGATGTCACGTTTCACCCATGAAAGTGACAATACTGAACTCTCATCATTAAGACATGACATTTAAAGGTGTTTTCCCAGTGGTATGAGAATTTTCCTATCCTAGTACCTACACACTGTCCCCATTTTTGCCAAATAGAAAAGCTTTAGATATACATCTCAATTAGTTCTTCAAAAAACCAGGGACAAGAACTACTTGTGTTAGAAAATTAAAGCTCCAGTGAAAAATATGAATTTTGAATCTAAATAAAGTCTCAAACTAAAAAAGCATTTCCCAATCTTTTAAACATGTATATATGGGTGTGTGTGTGTGTGTGTGTGTGTGTGTGTGTGTGTAGTGTGAACCTATACATAAGAACACACACACACACACACAGTGTGAGATGAAAGCAGTCTCAACAAAACAATAAAATATTTTCAACATCAGGGTCTCAATAAAACAAAACAACTACCACCAAACCAATCAGTAATACCAGTGAGCCCCTAGCTCTAGAAGAAAAGGAAATCTAACAGTAGACACGGCGATCAGTGGAGACTTACTCATGTCCAGACAGCCAAGGCTGTTCACGGACTTACCTCCCGGGGGCATCACCATCGCTGCAGGCTCACTTGTAAGGCTGCCCCTGGTGTTTGAAGCATTCACTTCTACCGTGTAATTAGTAAAAGGAACCAGCCCATCGACGGGCACCCACAGGCTGGTCTCTTCACCACGGTGCACGAGGCGTGTGCCATTCAGAAGAGTGTAGTTATTAGCTGCTGAGTAAAAAGGACACGTATTAAAGTGAGTACGTATCTAAGGATTCTCTCCTGCTATTATTTAAATATTTCTGGGGTTCCTAAATATCCAATACTGAATGGAACTATACTGTCACCTCCATAAGAGGCATACCACTTGCCTTTATTCATTTTCCTGTTACAAAAAAAAAAATGTTACCTGAGATAACATTATGTTTTCTAATTCACTCATCACAGGAATTAAAGTAACTGGACTGACACTCTAAGACAGTGGAAAGACACATCACGAGTATCATGCGTAACAGTAAATATCTGCACTGACATCTTAACTGATCAATTGATGACTCATTTGCAACTTGTTTCAGGGTTTCTCAAATACTTGAATTTTCTGTGAAGCGCAGACTGGGAGGAAATCACTCATTTTCTCCCAAATACAACAGTCCTGGATATGAGTAGTGCAGTCAAATGTATGTAAGAAATGGTATTTATCAACAACGGGGCCCAGTGCTGCTCACTGACAGGTTGTCCTACAGCTTCCCCTCGAATGCCTGTTTAAGTCAGAACCGGTCAGAGCATCCTGAGAAGCAGTTGGGGAAGGGAAGGCATCCGTGTCCACTTTGATCTGGGGATCTATTTCTCAGCGCCCTGAGAACGCAGGGCTGCCTGGCTGCATCAGAGAATCATTCCCGATGCGTCCTCCCCAGGTCCCATCAGCACCCTTCTTTCCGACCCGTCCTCAAATCTTAGCATGTCTGGGACACAGAAATGTCCTGCTGTCTGATACAGTGTTTCATCTCCTCGTCTATGCAGCTGGGTGATGTCCAAGGTTAAGAGGACTGAGAACTCAGACCTAAAACTCATTGTAACATTTATTTCTCTTTCAATGTTGGGTGCTTTCCTGAGTAGTTTATTGGAGGCCAATTTTTCTAAAGATTGCTTAATTTTAGTAAAGTTGAGTTATAATTACTCTTAAACACCCAACACACACAATGAAGAACCATTAAGAGCAGTAATATTTACTTTCTTCCTTTCCCAAATCACTTATTACATTTACCTTCAATATTCCCCAAAGAAAATATATGGTACCGATGGGCTAAAACATGGAAATAATTCCTATTCATTTTTGGTGGAACAGGATGAAGACATATTCATTGCTTGGCAATGCTTTTAATTTCCTAATATGGAAATAGACAATTCCCAGCTACATATGTACAACATACATTAGCAGGAAGTCCTTAAACCTGCCAGGCAGCCTTTGGATAACATCAGGACACTCTAAAAAGACACTTCCAAAATGTGCTATATTTATTAGTCCCCATAGGTTTCTCACAACTAGTCCACTTGCTTCGGCCAAAGATGACTGAGCTCTGACTGCATGCAGGGAGGAGACTTTGCTAGGTGATTATAACAATACCAGTGCACAAAATTCATGCACTGGGGGAATGGGTTCTCTCAGCCCAGCCTGCACCCTGCTGCTGGTAGTCAGACATCCTTCTCCCAATCCAGGACGCTGCATGCACCAGTGACCATACTTTTCATACAGGTGAAAGACATCTTCCTGCTGTATGGGCAGCTATATTTTTTTTTGCCCTGATTATAAAAAGTAGTACATGACATAATCTTTCTGAGGCAGTAGTACCATTTTCCCCATCGTATGGGTGAAAAAACTGAAGCAGAGAGGTTAAGTACTTGGCTTTGTCACACAGTTATAAGTATCGGAATCAAGGCTGACCACAAAATATGCAAGCCAGAGTCCATGCATATCATCCTGCATCATCCTGTTTTTTTCAGTGTTAAAGTAGCCTTGCCAGGTTTTATTTTTAAATCCAAGAGACTGTTCCCAATACATAGGGTAGGGTCCCTAGGCCTGGCTGGGGATCAGGGTTTATCTGTGCGGTGACTGGCGGGTGGGGCAATGAGTGGCCCCTGATGGCTGGCCCCACCCACTTGCCAGCCAGCCCCACCCCTCAATTGCTCAGCCGCTGCCACTGGTCGCCTCCCTCTGGGGTGGGGGGGCAGATGCTCAACACAGTAAACTGCCCCCTGGTGGTCAGTGTGCACCTTACAACCAGTTGTTCTGTCGTTCGGTCTATTTGCATATTAGGGTTTTATTATATAGGACTAAAGGCCCAGTGCATGAATTCGTGCACTGGTGGGGTTCAGCTGGCTTGCCCCATGGGGCCATTGGAGGCATGGGCGGCTGGAGTGAGGGGCCGTGTTCGTTCCAGTCATTCCACCATTTGGTCAATTTGCATATTACCCTTTTATTATATAGGATGCTCAAAATGCATCAGATAGTTCTGGCATTCCAGAGATCTGGTTAAGATGAAATGTGCATCACTTCTAAGCATTGTCTAAGAAAATGACATGAGCTACATCCAAAGGCTGCCTTAAGTTCCCATAATGTCTAGTTCTGTGGAAGCCTTTTCTGTTACAGCCAAAACTACTGCTATTGTCACGTGTCTGGTTATAAAATATCAAAAAGGCCAGCAGATCCCGTAAGACCCAGGCAGAAGCTTGATTGCCTCTGAAGGAACAGAACTATGTACATCTTTCAAAGGATTGAAAATGTCAAACCAATAATGAAAATTCTGAAATTAAGCCATGATAATACAATTTTACAAATTTTGAGCTAGGTACAAATGTAAAATTAATGAATAAATATATATGCTTATACAATTGGTGAGTTCCACGCCCCCCACACCCTTGCATTTTGTTGGGTTTTGAAGTGAATTTCTAGCTGTAAAACAAACATTATTACTAGCTTTAGAAATGGCAGAGCAGGAGAAAATATATTAAGTGTCACTTAATTCTAAGTTTCCCAGATAACATTAATACGTGGTAATTATACAATTAGTTGTAACATTAAGTTCTAGTTATAGAACAATGATTACTCGGTAATTATAAGAAGTATGTAATTACTCAATAATTATGAGAAGTATGCAATTACATAAACCATTTTGTTCAGTTCAAAAAAGAACTTGTACATCTCTGGGAGCCACACAGCTAAGCGAGTGCCACATGCAGCTCAATTCACAGACCCGGATCCATTGACCGGATTTCAACCGTCCAGTAAGCTCACATCACCAGATTCAAAACCAACACAGAGTATTATGCCAAGTGAAACAGGCCAGACAGAGAAAGACAAGTATCGCATGATCTCACTCATATGTGGAATCTAATGAACAAAGTCAACTGACCAACCAGAGACATGGAAGCATGCAACAGACTGAAGTATTTCAGAGGGAAGGGGGGGATGGGCACGGGAAGAGATCAACCAGAGAACTTATATGCATACATGCATTGACTACAGTCGCAGACATGAGGGCAGTGAAGCAGTGAAGGCCAGGAGTCAGGCAGCGAGTGGCATGGGGAGGGGGGGAGGCAACAGGGGAAGAGGCGGAAGGGACATTTGTAATACTTTCAACAATAAGGATAAATTAACACTATTGTGATGTTTTAAAATAAACGTATGAATCCCCAGGATAGAACCTAGAGACTAAAACAAACAAACAAAGAAACCAGGATCCACAATTTTGGCTTTTCTTCCGCTTCATTCTGCCTGCCCTATCTTCCTTTGAACTTGACAACTGTGGACCCCTAGGTTTTGGGGAAGATTCTTACGACTGAAGTCCTCTAATCCCCGCTCTACAGAGGGTGTGCTTTGTCACTTTTCACTGCAACTACGGTGTTTTCAGTGAGCTGGAAAATGCAGTCCCCTTGGTTCAGCCTCAAGAATCAGGCTGGAAACGCTGAAGCAATGAGCATTTCCTACCGCAGGTGAGCCTTCTGTCTGGTGGCCCCTCAGCTCAGACCCTATTTGTGAGTATAAGTGGATGGTGCATCCTGTTTACACTTCTGTGTTCTTGGCCCACAGCTCTCCATCACCCTGCTCCCAGGACCTGGGCGTCTTAGATAGAGTTCCTCTCTTCCAACCCCTTTTTTAAAATATATTTTTTATTGATTTCAGAGAGGAAGGGAGAGGGAGAGAGAGATAGAAACATTGGTGACAGAGGATCATTGATTGGCTGCCTCCTGCACGCCCCCTACTGGGAACTGAGCCTATAACCCGGGCACATGCCTCACTGGGAACTGAACCCCGACCTCCGGTTTGTTCATGGGTTGATGCTCAACCACTGAGCCATGCCACACCGGGCAAGCTCATGTAAAAATTTTAAATTAACTAGAAAGTGTTTCAGGGTATTCCACATCCTAAAGAATGTTCTAAAAGGTTACTTCATGCATTCCTACTTTTCTATTTTATAGTAAATAAACAAGTGTTTAATGGAAGAAATAATCAAAACAAACCTCCTGTCCTGTGGATTTCACTCACAGGGACACTCTTCCCTTCAGCTTCAAACAGGAAGCCGTACTAAAATGTTAGCATCAATGCTCACTTTGGAGACTGAAAACCTTCCTGTTAGCATTCTCAATGATTGAACATTAGGACATATACTATTATTTTTTAGGCAAAAACCAGCATAAGTAGGTATTTCTCCATGTATGAGTCAGGGATGCGTAAAAGATGTGTATCCTGGGAATATGGCCTTGTTGGGTTCTCTAGACTGAAATACATAAATGGTTTTGCTTTCCCATTCTTGTTCTAATCATTGTCACAAGAATTTTTATGCACCATATATTCCGTAATTTTTTCCCTCCGTGCTGCACTGCTCTGACCTTTTCAATATTCTGTAATTTGACTGGCTGGCCATTTCCGTTCTCTCCCTTTTTACAGCCTTTATTAACTCGTGGGAAAGAGGTGACATGAACAACCAATCAGAATAGGTAATACTGCAAAGGTCAGCGTAGTCTTGTACAGTCTCATCGCCCACGGAAGGCTGTGCGCCAGGCATTAACATCCTGATATCTTATTCATGTGACAAAGATGGTAACAAGAACAGAAAATGGCACAACACGAATCCGTTCTCCTGACAAAGACGGTAATGAGAAATGACAGCGAACAAACCAAACTGATTCTTGTTACCGTGTGAAGATTTCCCGTGTCAGACCTGGTCCTGCTTTAAGTTAGCCTTTTTCTGAATCCAATTACACCTGCAGGTAGAAAAGGCATTGACTAATTCCCCCACTTCTTGCCGTACAAAGAAAAAGCTGGGTTTTCCCTGCGCTGAGGTGTCAGTTCTCACCGCGTTCAGCTCTACCTCCCTTTCCCAAAGTCCTGCCAGTACAGAAATCAAAAGACATCAAATGGCAGCAGAGGCCTTTCATGTTGAGCTGAGGATTCTAGATCCTCTTAGATAGCACATTAATATTTAAGTCACTTTTATTTATTCTTTCTAAGGGTATCATTTCAAATTACATTACCCAACACAGGCAGGCGTGTCCTCCAAACTCCATTATTATCACAGATGGCGCTTTGGCAGAGATGGGGAAGGTGTTGGGTGTTTGTTTAAGTTAATACACAGTTAAGGGGACCTATTGCTGGCCTTCATTTTTAGCCAATGTAGAAAATATTTACAGATACCTGCCTAGCTGTCGTCCCCACAGCGCCTTCTGAAAGACAAAGAATAACCTGTGATCCACTTCGGGCAAAGGAAGGGCAGTGTTCTAGGAAAGCATCGTATTTCTCGCCATTATGGCAATTACGCTAATGTGGTTGTTAATTAGTTGTCATCTAGTAAAAGCTGCCGTTTTTTCATTCCCCTTTAAAGTGGCCATTCTGCTGGAATGTCCGCTGTAGTTCAGGGGGTGCTAGTAAACATGTGGAATATTTCATCGCCTCCACAAGAGACGCTTCAGCAACGCTGACCCCGAGGAGCCTCTGCCGTGCAGGGGTGGGGTCAGCTGGAAGATCCGGGGATCTTAGGTTTGGCTTTGTTCTGACTTCGTAATGTGTGAGCCACAGCATCCCGCGTGGGGCACCATCGCCCTTTTAAAAACTAAAGGATCGTTTTCACGAGTGCTTCAGCTCATGTTTTCTTCCGCCAACCTTGTCCCACGCACCACGGTCAGGTGGATTTTCCTGAGGACATCTCATTTTATTCACATCAGAAAAACAGTGACACCGACAAAGAGCGAATTCCGAAATGCTGACGGGGGTAAGTCAGGGGAGTACATGCTCTGTGATGGCATCAGACTCGCTCTGACTTGCACTTCCGTTCCCCCGCCCCATTGAGACAAAGTGTTATTTTTCCAAAGGAACAAAACTACTGCCCTCATCTTAACCAGTTATTTGGGTAAACATGCGCCCACAGTACGTGGTCTGTAGCTTCCAAACGGCACATCGGACATGAACATGACTAACAGAAGATGCTGTTTCCTGGGAGGGGTGGCTAAGTCTTACTGGACCCACTGAATGTGCTGAGCCCTTGGTATTGCTGTGATCAAACGCATAACTCAACAACCGCAACAGACCTCAGAGCAGAGTCGCCTGTTCTTAATGAAATGGGCATAATTTGCACTAGACTTTCTAAAGACAGGTCCTCCATTAAACCACCATGTGGGGACCCAGTATGTGGGTGACAATTACCCCATGTTTTTGCTGGTGACTCTACCTGTGCTCTTATACTAGTTATCTAGTCCTGTGTAATGGTATTAACACAAACTTAGCAACTCAAAACAACATGCTTTTTTTTTCTAGGTTAAATGTATTTAAAAAAATTTTTTTTATTGATAAGGTATTATAAATGTGTCTTTATCCCCGAATTGTCCCCTCACCATCTCGTAGTTTCAGGAGTCCGAGCCTGGCTGAATTTGCTCAAAGTCCCTAAGGACTGCAACCAAGTGTGGCCTGGGACTGGGGTCGACTGGGGTCAACTGGGGAATGGTCCCCAGCAGCTCACATGGTCTGTGGCAGCATTCAGCCCCAAGAAACCTCTCATGAATGGAGAAAGGGCTAAAATAATGTTCACCGTTCATTAACATGGGCTATTTACAAGTAGTAGGGTTTTAGTAAATATTATTTTTCTATAGGATATGAATTTTTAAGCTAGCCTGCACAATTTTTTAAAAGTCAGAAGAATCTTGAGAAGGTTAGATATCCAAAGAAAATACATTGCATTGAAATTTATGAATAAATTATAGTAAAACCAGGAATCCAATAAATACAGCCCACAGGCCCAATCTGGCCAGGTGCCTGTCCTTGTAAATAAAGTTTTATTAGAACACAGACACTTAAACTTTCACGTTTTGTCATGCTACCTGGCACAACTGAGAAGTTATGGCAGAGACCATATTGCCTGCCAAGTCTAAAATGCTTATGATGTGGCTTTATAGAAAAAGTTTGCCAACCTTTGAATTAAACAATTAATTGACTGCCTCTTAAAAATGTTCTGCTTCCTCAATAAAGAGAGCCATTTCCAATTTCTGGATTGATTTTCTCGAGTAAACTCTTTTTAAAGAGTGGGACAGGGCATGTGGAAAGAACACTTTATTGATATGACCCTATCCTACCTCCCTGCCCTGTATTGTCATCAATACTTGGGATGTCTTTCATTATTCAGTGGTTACAAATGCAAACTGCTGAAAAGGAAAGAAACAGGAAGAAAACAGGCTATAGGTAGTCCCTTATGGCATTCCACAAGCCCAGGAAGTCTGCAAATGGAAGTCCATGCAGTTAGCTGCTGTCCTCCAAGCTTAAACAAGTAAACAAATAAAGTAACCAGATAAGTGTACCCAATCCTGTCTATTCTAAATACAAGCAACATGAATTACAAGCAAGGTTTAATTGTGCCTATGGGAAAATTCGGCATGAGAACCAAGAAAAGGTGGCTGGAGTCAGAGCAAGAGAATGATAACGCAATACCAGAGTCACTATATAAGCATTCTGTATGTAAAGGATCATAAGATAGAGATTAATGTCTAAAGAGGGCTTGAGATATAAATGTTGCCCTCTTGAGCAACAACTTTGTCAATTTTGCACTCTAATTTAAACTTGAACTGTTTTCTCCTTCAAATCCCCCAGATGGTACCTTTGCAGCCTCCATAATTTATATTAACTAATAAAAGCAAAATATTAAAATTAACCGTTTCTCCGGGACGGGGGTAAGCCATGTCCACCAGCCAATCAGACCTGCTGTATGCAAATTAGCCCAGCCAAGATGGCGGAGGCCGCAGCCCCGGTGTGCGGTTTCTCTGGGGCTGCGGCCTCCGCCATCTTGGGAGCCTCCTGCCTGGGAAGGCATCCAGCGCCTTGGGCATGCGGATGCCTTCCCAGGCGGGAGCCGGGCGGGGGGAGGTGGGGACCAGACGGCTAGACCCCGCGGCCCCTGCCCGGGAGGCCGTGGGGTGGCCAGCGCCACCGCAGCCTCGGCTTCCCAGGCGGGTGGCCTGTAGGGTCAGTGGGAGCTGTGGCCAGCCTGAAAACTGCCCTCAGCCCCTCACCCAGGCTTGCTACACCCCCTGGGGTGAGGGTCTCCACTGGGGAGCTTGGCCAGCTTGCAAAAAGACATTGGCCCCTCACCCAGGCTGGCCAGGCACACCAGCAGGTGGACATCCCCAGAGGGGTCCCAAACTGGGAGAGGGCACAGGCTGGGCTGAGGGGACCCCCCCCCAGTGCACAAATTTTTGTGCACCGGGCCCCTAGTATATATATAAAAGCTTAAGCAATCATTACAACTGGTAGACAGAATGATTGGTTGATTGGTCACTATGACATGCACTGACCACCAGGGGGCAGACACTCAATGCAGGAGATGCCCCCTGGTGGTCAGTGTGCTCCCACAGCCAACCTCCCCAGGCCGGCCAACCTTCCCTCCCCCAGGCCAGCCGGCCCCATCATACTGGTCGGGACTGGGCAAGATGGCCCCCATCGGTCTGAGTCACCAGCCAGGCTGAAGGACCCCACCTGGTGCGTGAATTTGTGCACCAGGCCTCTAGTTATAGAAATAAAGAGCCAGCTCAAATCCCTTCCAAGGCATTTCATCCACCTTAACTGTTTTCATACAGTAAACCTAGACCAGTTAGTGTGGTTCACTATGAAATAAACGTGTGAAAGCAGACAACATCTCTGCCATGAGAAATAGTCAACCACTTACCTAATGCATCTTAAGCTTCCAGTTTATAGCCTTATAAATTTTTTAAAAGTGTAAGTTATTTTAAAACTTACTTCATCTTAAGAAAAAATACTGAGAAATATGAATTGTTTAATTAACAATGTTATGGTTACATATTTTCATCTTTATCTTTTAATTCTTGCTCATTCTTTAGGCTTCCATTGTCAGGATGCCAATGAAGATTATCTGCTTTTCTAAACATATTCATAACTCACAGATGACAATAAGAATACTCTGTTCTTCGGGGCAATGATCAGAAAGAGAACTGGCCAAGAAGCAGACCTGGGGAATCTCCAATCCATAATCAAATATCTAGATTGATTGTGTCACTTACACTTGTATTGATTTCCATTGGAGTGGCTCACCCAAGGGAATAATAAAAGTGTGGAATAAAACTGATTTATGAGAACAAAATAAATCCTTTTGTGAGCACTAATGAATTGGTGCTATTTAACCCTTTCAATCACAGAGGGGAAAAACTATTTATTTTTTTAAGAATGCTGAGCTGGCCAAAAGAAGTCATATCAGAAATTCTGATAGCGCCAGATGCCATTACACTACATTGTGATGCTGGGAAAGAAACATGGTTCTAAATTTGATGGAAGGCACCATTTGACATGCGACATACGCCCAGACTTCCTGGGCCAACTCCCATGTGTCATCAGGCATGATGGACCTGTAGGTCCAGAGTGGTGTGGAATCACTCAATAAATGTTTATTGTGCTTATTTACATGATTTATGAGACAGTTGAAAAGCAAGAACTAAATATGGTGGCACATAAACTCCACTTAATTTTCCCCCCTTGAAACAGGTGCTTTTTATTCTACTCAAAACTTAGTGGGTAAGAGTTAAATCGAGGGTCCTCTCCTGGATGACAGGGGCATCCAGGAAAAGAGCTTTCAGCATAATTTGTATGGTACATACACTTATTTGCCTTAAAGAAAATTAAAGGACCTAGAAAAAGATGAGACGATTTGTATCTAAATCCAAAGCAACTGATCAACTCTATCAATTGAGCCAGCCAACCAACAATTTAATGAGGAAAAAAATTGGTTACTTCAGGTTCCTTAAAACTGGTAGAAAAAGCATTCCCAAAAGTTTGGCACTGATTCACTTCTGACTTTCCCACTGGTGCTGGTATCTTGTCCACATGTTCATTCTAGCCTGTGCTGTCCAATACAACCTCTCTCTCTCCCCCTCCAGCCCCGTCCACTTGTGGCTTTTGAGCACGTGAAAGGCAGCTAGTGTAGCTAAGGCTTCTAATTTTATTTAATTTTACTTAAAATCTGATCGCTGATTTCAGTTACTGGAAAACTTTTAAAGACGTATGTGAATCTACTGTTTTAATTGAAAACTTTATGAAATTGAAACATGGATCAAACCTTTCTAATAAAAATCATCACTGAATGGAAGTGTTTTGTAAGTGTAAATACACACATAGACTCATGAAGAAAACAGTGTTGGCATCTCAGTATTAATTTAGGATTATGCTTACATAATGAAATGCTAATATTTTGAGTATGTTAGTTTACATAAGCTATAATCCTAAATTAATTTTAACTGTTCTTTTTTACTTTTAATATGCATATCAGGGCATTTTAATTTCTGTATGCTAAAGGGAGTATTAGAAGTTACAGTTAAATGCAGGTTCATTTTCAGCTTAAATCAGTTAAAGAAAACCATACTGTTTCAAGATATGGCTACATACATTCACACAGAATGAAGGGGATGTTACTTGTAGAAGCATCGATTCTGTTGCATACACTGCATTTGAGTCACAGACCTGAGAAAGCTTCAGGCAGAAAGAACCACGTGGGAGGAACAGGCATAAGGCAGAGTAAGCTGATTTGTTGTCAGCTCTGACAATTCGGCTTAGACTGGCATGGTGTTTAATGAATGTTCAGGAAGGTAACTTTATTTATCCTCCCTGGCATAAAAAGGCTTTTAAAAATATTAATGCATTTTACTATTTACAATGAAACATAATTTAATTCAGTTTGAGGGCACCGTAATTACTGCAGCATAATCATTTTTCTAATGTAAGTTTTCCACGTATGCATGCACACAGAGTAAGGCATTAACAGGAAACCATACAGATCAAAAAGAGAGTAAGAGGCTCTCTTATTATAAAGGAATAAATGATTAGGAGAAACTGAAAGGGAACCCCTTTTGATGTAAGGGATTTAAGGAAAAGCAAGATGATAAACAGTAATTACAAGGGGTTGGGCTTCTGAAAGAAGTTGAGGGGCAAGACTTTTTAACTTCGCGTGTAAATGAAGTCCAGTCTTTTGCTCCCAATTTTCTCCAGAGGTTGGAGTATTAGGGTCTGCTGTTTCCTAAAACCTTCTTAGAAGTTTTGCTGGAAGACGATGCAAGTTACCAACTGCCTCTCCTTTTGTTCTCGTTTGGCATCCTTCATTCCTTCTTTGAGTATAAAAGAAATGCTGTTTGTGGTAGATTGTAAGACTATATCAGAGAGTATAAAGAAAACATCTACAATTATCTAAATCTCAAGATAATCATTATCTTGTTAACATTCTGATGTCTTTTAGCATGTATCCTTTCATATTTTTACAGGTTTTTTTTTTTTTTGAACTGAGTAAAGTAACCTCATGATCATAAGAACTTCTTAAGAAGTTAGGAGATATTAGTCATCAGTGGGGTGTTCCTAGTATATATACAGCACGATAACAGTAGAGTCATCCAACAGTACTTTCCAAGGGGCCAAAACATAGTTTGTGACCCTCATCACTCTGCCCTGTATCAAAGGCCTATCACCATCAAGGTGGTCTATTCCTGAGACCCTGGTAGGAGAAGCTGAGGATTCCAGGAGGAAATCCCTCAGTGTAGGTCTGTCTCAGAGGATGGACCCAGAAGACAATTTTTTTCTATTTCTTTACAGAGTCCACCCTTCCATTTTCATCTAATATTAATTCATAGCTGACACCTACCTCCTTACTCAAAATCCAAACATTTGGGGGAGGATAGTTATACTTTCAATCTAGAAATATCAAAATAATGACTCTATTTACTCAGAGAACACTGAACCCTTGTCATGACAGAGCATATAAAAACCAATGCTTGGTGGGTATGTACATGGTTTGCAACTATCGGTATAAAACAAGATATATCTGCTTCATCATGCATGTACCAGAAAACCCCCAATTAGCCGTGGTGTGGATTTGAAAATGATATGAGCATACTTAAATACTTTAAATACATCCCATTTTGAAACAGGAATTTGGTTGAATAAAATAAAAGCTATGCAGTCTACCCTAACTGGTTTGGCTCAGTGAATAGAGCATCAGTCTGCAGACTGAAAGGTCCCAGGTTCGATTCTGGTCAAGGGCATGTACCTTGATTGTGGGCACATCCCCAGTAGGAGGTGTGCAGGAGGCAGCTGATCGATGTTTCTCTCTCATCGATGTTTCTAACTCTCTATCCCTCGCCCTTCCTCTCTGTAAAAAATCAATAAAATATACTTAAAAAAAAAAAGTTATGCAGTCTTCCAAAGCCAAAGGTAAGACGATAAACAGCCTCCTTTCATGGGAAAGTAGAACGGAAAGATGCTCCCGCAGCATCTGAAACATGACCTTCAGCCACGAGAACCCAGAAACCCAGCGCTCTCAAGGCTCCGTGGGTTCCATGCCCTGACTTCGGTGTGTGGCCAGGGCCACGATTTGCATTTCATCACCACCTCGCCCCCTCCACGCGCACAACAGCTCCAAGTTTGGGCTTGTTCATTATGTCAAGAAAAGAGCCAATTAGAAATGAGACACAAATTCAATAGCTGCTGTGTGAGTGTAGAGAACAGATGAGTTCTTAAGGAAGTTTGATAAATTAATGCCTAAGTCCCTTCTTGTGGCAGAATATGTCCTAATTACACATTTATCTGGCTTTATCGGCCATGACATGATACACAAGCAGAAGTGCCAATATTCTCAGCGGGTAAACAGTCTGCAGCCAAATGTTTGCAGTGTCATGTATGTTATTACTGCCCATCTGAATTTTCACCAATACAGCAAAGGTTTCCAATTCGGTGTCAAATGATTTTTAAAAATTTCCTGAGTGTTTATATGTACGTGCATTTATACCTCTAGAAACTTCATACAAAAGTAAATTAAAATGTAATTTCTTTTCAGCAGTAGAGATTTGCTTCCCAAAGAAATAGGAAAAAAGTAATTTTCCCATTTCCCCTCTGTTCTTCTTATGTGAATCCTTACTCTGAACATAACTTCCCCACCAGTCCTCATTCCTAGCATCTCTTGTGTTAATTTTAAAACATCTGAAATGGTCAGGGAGAGAGGCTCAGGGCTACTTCCTGAAGACCTTTCTAATACGACACCCATTAAGTGTCTTCTGTTTCTCTAACAGACCCTACACGGCCAGAAGCTGTAAAATGTGGGAAACTGTAGCTACTGCCTGTACCATGGCCGTACTTGAGGTGCATTTGTGCATGAAATACTATTATCTGCTTCTTTAGACCTTCACCGAGCGTCCATGTTCATCTATAGAGTTTTGATGGAATAAAATGGGATAGAGCTGTACCTTCTCTCATCTTTCCTTCTAAAAGTTTGGGAACCTGGGATAAGTGGTTCTAAAAAGACAAGGACCAATGACAAGCCTAGGTTCTCTGCTTCTGAGGTTGCCAGGCAGACATTCTTCTCCTTCAAAAGGAAGAATGATGAAGAACTAAACGATCTGCAGAAGACTCCACCATAACTTCTCAAGAAAAAAAGAGGACATGGCATTGCCTCCTAAGAACAGAACCAGTGTATGGAATCTAAAGAATTTAGTCAAATAGTATGGAGGCCACCATTTGTGAAGACATTCTACAGGACCTCAGAATATTTCCTTTTTCTCTTAATAATGTTAATATTTTCTATTTTTCCCTCTTGATAATTAGGTGATTTTACAGTTGTAGATGAAATTATTTTTTAAAACTTTATAAAATGATGAAACCACAAATTCCCACATTATTTTCACCTACCCGTTAAAAAATTCATAATTTTTTATTTGTACTAAATAAGCCATATTTGCACTATTATACTGTCAGTTACTTTAGTGCTTATTCCTAAATGTACACATTTCATTTATTTTCAAAAAAGAACACTCAACATGTTTCATAAGAAATGCTTATGTCTCTGTCACCTTGAATTTAAATTGTCAGCTAATTCGCAGCGGTGAAGAGAAAACATACTGAGAACGCTGCACACGGGTCCCTGGGAGGTGACCACTCACCTGTGCAAGCTGAATGACTCACCCTGGAGAGCCATTGAGCAAAGCATTTCTTACAGGTCAGTAAATGGCCCTTGCACGCCCTACAAAGAACTAATTTGTGTCACATGCTCTTCAAAACGAAAAGGATGCTCCAAGTCGGGTGGAATCCTCCCTGAACCAAGTGCTGATCCTGACTGTTACGGCAGACATTAAGCAAAGGCGGAGGCTGTAATCTAGGAGGCCTAGTGTGGGTTGAGCGACTGGTGACTTTTTACCATTCACGTTTGTTTGTGCTGTCATTCTCCCATGATGTTGTCATATTCAAGTTATTCTAATTCACCACCGAGGCCCGCATTTCCAAAATCTTTCCCCGATTGCTCTGTTCACTTCTCTCACCAACATACTTGGTTGTCTCTTGCCCCTCGCCCCTGAGAATGACAGGACTAGGCTTACTGTGTCATCTTCTCTATTTGTTTGAAAATTATATGGGACAGAGATCCTTGAGGTATCAACTTTGGTGTCATTTTATACCCCCCAGATTTGGTTTATTAAAAACTAGCTGACAGTGTAATTAATCAGCTTATCATTTTCCACCTGGTGAAATTTCTGTGCTACAGGAGACATGGTAACAAATTCTAGTAACAAAAGAGCCACAGATGCTTGTTGAGGTTAGATAAATGATATCAATTATATCACTTATAAATATCAGCATTTGAAAGTATGGCTTTCTAAAGATGGTGTTCTTTAGAGAATGAATTCTGTGTCTTTAAAAGAGTAACTCTTTTAAGTGACTTATGAACATATATACTATATAATCATATACAACCATATATACTTATGTAATATCAGTGAATAAACTTAATAGAATGTGTAAGTTCTATGTGAACACTAAGATCTTGTGAGAGATACAAAACAAATATCTATATAATAAAAGCCTAAGTGACTGTTACAGTGGAATGACCATAACAATCGGTTGCTATGATGTGCACTGACCACCAGGGAGCAGATGCTCAATGCAGAAGCTACCCTCTGGTGGTCAGTGAGCTCCCACAGGGGGAGCACAGCTCAACCAGAAGCTGGGCTCATGGCTGCCACGCTGGGAGCCTCTCCCGACTCTGCGACAGCACCACTGAGCGATGGCAGCAGGCACAGCGAGCAGGGATGAGCAGTGCAACACCCTGTCCCGATTTGGGCTTCTCCCTGGCTGCCTGCCACTTGGAGCACTGCTACATTGGATATCCCCTGAGTGGTCCTGGACTTCAAGAGGGATGTCCAATTGCAGCTTAGGCCCAATCCTGGTGCCATTCTCTGTAGAAGGCAGTCAATCTGACCAGCTCAGTGACTCAGGGAAGTGCAGGGAACTCAGGATGAGCCTGCCTCTGTGCTTGACTCACCCACTTGATGGTGCTTGCAGGACAAACCGTGGTGACCCAACCTGTGCATGTGCAGCAGCTGCTGAAGCTCAAGCAGCAGGCCATGCAGCAGCAGAAGGCCACCCAGCCACAAACCAGCAGTCGGACATCCCCTAAGGGGTCCCGGACTGCGAGAGGGCACAGGCCAGACTGAGAGACTCCCCTTCCCCAGTGCACAAATTTTGTGCACTGGGCCTCTAGTAAAGTATAATCATATTATTGATTAGAGTGATATTAATTCTACTTAAGTTAATCTATAAATCCAATCCCAAACTTCTAAAACTAGCATCAGGACTTGTAGAGGGAAGTCACAGTTTATCCATGTTGCCTCAAAGGAAATAAATACAAAAAATAGGTAGAAAAATTCTATAAAATAAAAATGAGGGGAACTTGACATTATAGGCATTAAAATATTTTGATAATGTAAATAAATGCATAGATCTGTCTAGACATAAAATAAATGTGGAAATTTGCAACTATTTAAAGATGGTAACTCAAACCATTCAAGAAAAATACGGATTATTTAATAAATGGTTTGAGACAATGGGATACTTTCTTCTAAAAAAAAGTAGGCTATATTATATGTATCTAATAAGTCCCACATGAATAGAGTATAATTGTATTTAAAAAAGAAACTAGTAAAGTACTAGAGAAAACAATACAAAAGGAAAAATACCGCTACTCACATAACAGATTCCATCTAATCTAATAAAAGAGTAATATGCAAATTAACCCTCACTCTGTTACACCCACAAGCCACATCCATAAGCCATGCCCACCAACCAATCAGGAGCAAATATGCAAATTAACCCAACTAAGATGGCAGCAGCCATGGAGCTGGAGTTGCCCTGGGCAATGAAGAAAGCCAGGGCCCTTTGGGCCCTGAGCTCTACTCAAGGTTACAAAGTTTCAATTATAGAAGATCAACAAACCCCAGATACCTGCTGGGCTGTGACGTTGGGTTGCCAGGGGCAATCTAGGCTTCTAGCAGGGGACCAAGGCAATGAAGTTTCAATTATAGAAGTTAAATAAATCCCAGATACCTGTTTCTAGCCAGGCACCCCAGTAGGGACCCGAATCCTGAAGGGACTGTGGGCAGCCTGAAAACGGCCCTCAGCCCCTCACCCAGGCTGGCCAGGCACGCCAGCAGGTGGACATCCCTCGAGGGGTCCCAGACTGTGAGAGGGCACAGGCCGGGCTGAGGGACACCCTGGAGTGCACAAATTTTTGTGCAATGGGCCTCTAGTTAATATATAAAGAGTTCCCACAGCTCAGTAATAATATGGACAAAACATACGAATGAAGAATTCATAGAACAAGAATACAAGTAGTTTTTAAACATGTGAAAACAAGTCCAAACTAATTCCTAATTAGAAAAATGCATACTCAAGGCACGATTAGACACTATTTTTAACATAATAAGATTGGCAACTTGCTCTGATGACACCTATAGAGATGTGGTCACTCTCGTGTTTTCCAGGAGAACAAACTGTATGGCCTCCACAGAGTGAAAGTTGACGCTTTCTTACAAAGTTACAACTCACGTTGTCTTTGACCTAGCGAATCATTTCAGAAAATGTATCAACTAATACAACTGCAAAAGTGTGAAACGGCACACTTCCATCATTACTCACTAGGCATTTTTTGAAATAGCTGCAGGTAGACCAGAACTTAAATGTCCACTAGCAGGGAACTGATTAAACCAAGGATGGCATAATATATAAAATTGAATAGTATTGCACTGTATAAAGAATGAAGATTATGTACTTTGGGTACTGATGTGACAGTGTCTTTGAAATTATGTTGAAAAAAAGCACAGTACAAAATTGTATGAGCAATTCATGTAAAAGGATGTATGTGTAGGAGCAAGACTGTATACATATTTGCTAATGGGGAAATATGGAGAAAAATATATAATATTTCTACAAGTTATAAGAAATGGAGCACACTGGCTTGCATTGAGACTACAGAACAGTTTTGCCATTTTTAACTGGTTGTTTTTTTTTTTTTATCTTTTACATATTGGTCTGTGAGAAAATACTACCCAGTCAGAAGTAAGGGATCCCACTTGGATATGAGCTACCTCATTTGTTATTACAAAATCTAGCGCTGACTTTGTCAAGTTTGTAAGCTGACATGTATCAAAGGGTCTTATGGAGCCAGCCCGCCATTCTTCTCTAGGAACACTTCTATAGAGGCTTGGCTTGCTTATGACCAGCTGCCTTTCTCCACCGTACACATCCCAACCACCACCTCTGAGCAGCCATCACAGGAAACGATGAAACACAGTTGTTCATTATGTCAAGGAAATAACCAAGTAGCCGTTGGACAATTAAATGAGCTTTGTATCAACCCAATGGAAGGGTGATCTCTTAAATACGTTTGATGAATTAATGTTTACAGTGCTTCTTGCACAGTCACACGGACTTCCCTTCTCTCTGGACATGCCGCCGAGTGGCTGATGGGTGACAGGACAAGACTGTACTTGAAATCCTCTCACTTGACACCGGACATCAGAGTTCCAGGGACAGTGAACTGATGTCCTGAATCCTGGAGTCCATCCCGAGAGGATCCCTTTGCTTCCAACCTCACCCCCTTCCAACCGTAGAGTTGAGCGCACACCGCCGACCTCCTGCAGTCACATCTGGTAATTGCTTCCAATTTGTCTGTTTTGCTTTTGGCAATTAACAAACTGAAATGTTATCATGAAGGAGTTCGTCTCATTTATAAGCCTGGGTTCCCCCTCCGCTAAAATATGCAAGCGCTCCACTCTTTATTACCAGCGGGAGATAAATGGCTGGTTTTCGTTGCTGAAGAATATATAATGGTTAAAAAGTCACTTTTTTCCTGCAGCTCTACATAAATCACGGAACTAGTCAATATTTAATAATGCTTGCCTTGGTCTGGAGTCCCTTGATCACCCCCTGTCATGTGTAATAGCTCCCTCTCCGATATCTCTGACATAAAAGCCCAGCTTTACTGCAATACTAACATGTAGAGGGTCATTACGGATCGACATTTACCTTAATCTGTGACTGCCAACCATGAACCGATAAATTCCAGCAGATTCCACTGGGAGAAATCAGTAAACTTCTCAGTGGAAAGAACTGAAGGAAAAGTCTGCCGAGAACAGAATACATTTTCTACGAGGGCCGCTCTGCAAATGGGTTCTGACTCCTCAAAGTCCACCGGCTGCACGGCTTTGCAACATTTAAGACCGCGTTGATGGGCTGAGGGATGGGATGGCAACCGGGGGTGACATGCCTTAGAAGGGAGCAGAAAGTCTCTCTGCAAAAACAATGCGAGATGGAACACGAGGGGGGACCTGCCTCTTGCATAATTCACCCAGCAGCCCGGGCGGAAATGGCTGGGCTGTCAAGGGTCCGGTCTAAAATGCAGCTTTTTTTTTTCAACTCGATCGTCGCTCCTTCACCTCATCATCTTTCAAGTTCTTCACAGCAGAATACATCCAAGACCCGATTTCATAAAAGGGGGACACACCAAGCTTTGAGGGGACTGGCGCAGACTCCTAAGCGCACTGGAACTCACTGTTCATTTTTTGCTCCCCAATGTGGTACTCAAATACGAACGCTCCCCTCAAATTCCGAACCATCTGGGTTTCTCCTTACCTGGTTTATGTTATTAAACCTTAACGAACGCTTGTGGGTAATTTAGAAACAAAGGAACCCTCTCTAGTCTAAGGAATAGCATTTTATTGCTAATAGCAGGTGTGACTATGTCTACGTTTTTGCACATTTGCCACTAATTTTAAAAGAAACATTGAAGACATCGCCTTTAAAAATAGTAGGGCCGCTTCTTAAAAGGGAATACTTGATCAAAATTGTTGCTAGTGAAATCTATACTTGCGTTTTTCTACGGCAGGGGTTGCCTAAAATAAGCATCACACCTAACCACACCCAACCACACCTATATGAATCCCATAGTTTTTAATAAAACTTTCAAGGATTCCTATGTCAATTAATATAGCGCGGCCACACGATGACTGCCACATTAGCGCGCCATTACAGGTTATTTTAAGGGAAGATCAAAATATTCAAATCTGTGGTTGAAAAGAAAGCTGTCAAAAGGAAATGCATTGTGCTCTCCAGCTACCAAAGTTTCAAAACGACAAGCAAGTTACCTTGATCTGCGTAGAACATCCCGGTGAGAAGGACTGTGTATGTCAGAAGTCCATTCGGGTGAGACGGCCCTTCCCACCTCAGGCGGGCTCTCCGGGACCCCTCAGTCTCCACCAAGACACTGACTGTCCCTGCAGGGGGAGCTTCGAGAGTTCGATTTTCTACCTGTGAGCACATAGCGATTTATTTTTATTTGCAAATAAATACATGCTTCCCTTTGAGTCTGCATCTTCAAAGAATCTCTTTGGGCTGTGAGGGAAGCGATTTTGACAGTAGCATCTTGTATGAATAGCTCATTGTGGCAGCAGGATCAAAGCCTGCCTCGTGTTTCCTTCCTCCCGCTGTTAACGCTTACAGTGTGAGCTCCTGACCAAGGCCGTTGTTTGTGATTTCCAGGACACATGGATCAAATCCCACTGTGTTGAAGCCCGTGGCTGTGCAGAGCCACAGTCTACTGTCAGGACTGCTTACCAACAATGTTCATGTGACAGCAAAGGAGAACAAATACATAAGATCTGTCTCCATTAACTTCCGGATTTCTGGGCTTTGTCAAAGGCTACAACAAGCGCCTGCACGCTTACTCTTTTTCTCCCTCTCTCTCTCTCTCTCTCTCTCTCTCTCTCTCTCTCTCTCTCTCTCCATGAACATGACATCATGCCAAACACCAAAAAATAAATGTGCCTGAGTGATTCCACCTGTAAGTTATAATCACAAAAACAGGTAAAAACGTCATTAATACAGTGTTAATGAACCCCCAAACAGCAACAGATGCATTGTTTGAATAGATGGATGCTGAAATAAAACAGAATCCCTAACTACCAAGGCCTAGAAAGATTTTAAAAGCCAAATAAATAAAATGACTAAGTGACCAGAGGGAGAGGAAGTTGTAAGAAAGTAGAAAGGGGTTTAGAGCATTTTAGCATCTCTGAATAACTGGCTTTAAATTGGTTAACTACCACAAATCCTAAGTGTCACTCATAAATGTCGGCCTTTTAATGAATCAGCTAGAACCTTGGTCATGGGCTTCTAGCTTCCAGAACTGGGAGAAAACAAATGTCTACTGTTTTTTGTTTTGTTTTGTTTTAGATTTCTTGAATATGTTGATAATTTTGACCTTATTTTTAAAGTGTAGGCCCATGCCTCACAAGAAGTTGATCAAACATGAAATCGCCAGACAGGCAAATATTCTCAATTATGAAACCTCCATTTGTTAAGGGGGCATATACTTTCCCAATAATGAAAATAAATGTGAAAAAGACAGTGTTAATTTTTAATAAATATGAGGTTACAACATGTCTTATTTTCATCTGAGAAAGGCTATAGAGTTCTCTAGATCTGTAACTACTGCTCTTTTTTTTTTTTTCAGTCTAATAGCTATGTACAAAAATGACCAAAAAGCTTGACTGAGAAATATCAGTCTATCATTTTAATATTTCATAACAATGCAATTGGTTTCATTATGTCTATGTATTTGGTTGAAACGATTACAAAGAAATGATTTTAAGGAGTTCCAAGTAAAATGAGACTAAATCAGTTGAAGAATTAAAAGCAATTTGATAATTATATTATTATCCTCAAATGTCTGGTTAATTCAAAGTAAATATATTTTTAACATTTCCTTAAAACGTCTGGATAAATATTCCAGATTTTGCTCTACATTATATTTGGCAATTATACTATTTTGCACTGACTCGGTCTTTACATTTTCTTAAAAAAATTGATTATCTAACTTGCCTAAAAAAAGGTCAAAGAAAAAGGAATTCTAGAAGGTTATCTTGGATTTCACATGGAAACCTTCCATGGCAAAATAAAATATTTGAGCACAAATGGGCAATGAAAATATGCATTTTCATAATCATTTCATTCTCGATGAAATTCTTACCAAATAGCAGAAACCTTGTATAAATTGTATTTAAATTTTCACAGCAACCCTTTAAAAGCAGGCATCATTTTCCTTTTGTAACAGCTGAGGGTCAGAAGCTTAGTAGAAGCAGTGTGCTTCCCAAGGAGGCAAGGGACATCACAGCAGTAATAAGTGGGCTGACTGCCCATGTAGAATTCTCCCGACTCTAACATATAGTGTAATTAAAATGTAGGTGTCTTACATACACATTCATGTAAAACAGTGAATGTGACAATGCCGGAGTCCGTGTGTGTCTGGGTGTTTATCTGTATAAGCATGCCATCGCCAGGCACACAAGCCATGTTTTTAACTATCTGACACAGCAATGACCTATAGTTTCAGACTCGGTCCTTAAGAGGGTCCCCAGGGAACTGAATCCAATGAATGTTCTAAGGCCAGACACACTAATAAAACTCCCCATCTCAGACTCTAAAGGCAGCGGTATCTAACACGGGCTAAATGGGGAAAAATAAGCCAAAACAAACTGGTCTTCCTAGGCATAAATTAATTGTATTTTATTTTATAGAGACACCAAGTGTGAATGGTTTCTAATATAATGAGACAATATGACTCAAAGTAAGGAAAGCAATTAAAAAGTTCTCCGTTGCATTTTTTTTTTGTTTTTCATTATTTCATACTTTTATAAAGCCCCAATTATGATATTTAATATGATGATGCATATTAGCATGTTAAAAAAATACATTGCAAATTGTTTTTCACACTGGGATTTCCCTAAAAGCAAAATACATTGTGTACATGGAGAAGAATTAACAAGAGACAAAGTAATCTTTTTTTTTTTCCTAAATGGCTACAGAGCAAGTCCTTCTGAACCACAAATAAGAGGTAATAAACTTGCTCAGGGTAAGGGAAAAATAACTTGAGCTAATATTATATTACAATGGTAAGAGTATGGTTTTTGTGTAGGTACTCTAATTTTTAAAACATTATATATTTCAAATTTGTCCTTTTTAATGTAATTTTCTTTTATATGAGCAATTTGCAAATTTTGAGGGTAAACCATACCACATTGGAGACTGCAGAACATATCTGTTATATAAAACAATGAATAGATTTCCTCACATGCATGAAAAAATATTATATAACAGATGAAAAATAAATAGGCAGGTTGTCTAAGAACCAAGAATTATCATTAAGAAATGTTGTTAGGTGAACCACAATTTGACTCTCTCAAAATGTATTCTTTGATTTTGCCATAAAATCTCTGCCATAAAAGATTTAAAAATATAAATTATAAACTTTTATTTCAATAACATTAGTTATAACATCCAGCTTCATATAAAGAATGCCTGTAAGTGGTATATGTGTGTGTGTGTGTGTATATATATATATATGCAATCATTACATTTGACTGAATTCTGTTGAATGTCATATTATAACTTAATCATAAGAAAGTCTGACTTTTAAGACTGATTCATACATTTCTTAAATCAATATGGACACATTAAAACAAGATCATGAACTAAAAAGCCCTGAATCTGTAATATCCTACATGAGAGTGACAGATATCTAGGGCTGTCCAGAATACTCACATGTAATCTCTTAAGGGCATATGACATACTGTAACGGGTACACAATATTTTAGAATCAAGGGAAGACTACAGGTTTTAACTTCCTGGCAGCATCTAGTGGACTTGTTCTAAATAAAGACATTGCTATTCAAGCCCAGTGAGTAGAGATGAATCACTGACTTGGGAAGAGCGTTTGCACAGTGAGCGCAGGATAAAGAAGAGTTCCGAGGGGAGAGAATATGTCCCCTGGTGTCAGGAATGGGTCTAGAATGGAGGAGGCTGCAGCAGAGTGGGTTTTACAGTCCAATTCCGTTTCCCCCTGCCCATCAGGGCTCTGTGGCATTTGATTTCGTGAGGCTCACATAGCCTCCTATACATGCAGGACACAGATCGATAACCATGTCCCCCTTGGTTAAACCTGTGGGAACATCCAGAGACAGGGTGGGGGGTGGGGAGCCCATGCAGTAGCCGGGACCACAACTGGCAGATTCTGTTATTGAAAACGTCTAAGTTTCAAGCTCTTGTGAAGTGTTCGTTTCTTTCTCCTTTCTTTTTTTTTCTTTTTTTTTGAATGGAGAAGAAAAGCTGGCCTATTGCCATTCCTGCTTTTAAGAGTAAGTAACCATCCCAGGGTCTGGGCTATAAAATACTTAATGGCAATAAAGACTACAGCTCCGTTCCATGGATAGATGACGTTATTAGCAGCTTGGAAAGCGACCAATTGCTGAAACAAAGTGAGAGGCGCGATGAAAAATAAGGAAGCAAAACTTAAATGGTGGCACTGTTTTCCAAGATAATATTTATACAATACACTCTTCAATGAAGACAGAGTGCATTAAAATGACAGGGCATGTGCCAAGGCTGCCAGAAAGTATCTAAACTAACGAGCATTTCCCTTAAAAGAAGGGAAATCTCATTAATCAAGAAAAATGCTCAAAATGAAAATGTGATGTTTGGAAACTAAAGAATGGCTTGCTAGTCTGGGACAATTATGTACTATTAATTGGATTTTTAAAATGACACCAGTAAAAAAAAGGCACAATTTCGTCAATCTTTTAGCTACTGATGAAATGGGTATGTATTGTAGATTTCTGAACTGAGGATATGAAAAGCTGATATTAATGTAATTTTAAATACTGTTCCCATGAAGCTATATCACACGCATACAATTTAAATATGTTATTCTAATAAATGAGGCAATCTTTACATTGACTAGCCCAATTATCGTGGAGCAGTATTGTCATATTGCGGCAGTTACAGGTTTTTGATTATTTTCACTTTTTAAACTTAAACTTACTTAGTTGTAGAGCTCAATAACAGAGAGAAAAATGTACTTTAAGTAGGTTACTAAAGTAGGCAAAACTGTATGTTTGCACATTTTTTTCAGTAAAATTTAGATGATTCTGTCCTTCACTATGTGCCCAATTACTAACTCCCCCAAACCTCCTTGAAAGGATAGCTGAGCAGAGAGCCCTACGTTTTCCTGGTTCCTGTGCCCTGAGATGGAATGACCCCAGGCTGTCCACACACACTCACCAGTGGGCCCAGAGCACACCCTCTGGCCGTGCAGGCCTGGACTCTGAAAGAATGTAAGCTCCACGGAGCAAATCCATAAGCACAGCAGCTGAGCTCTGAGGAGTTGTGAATGAGCAATCCATCCAGATATAGCCCATAGCGTGTGATCACACCTGGAAAGATAACAGTTGGCACGGGGTATGATGAGTAGGCAACAGCAAGGAATGACTTCGAAAAAGCAAGCACTTCTTTTTAAAAAATATTTTTAATTGACTTTATAGAGAGGAAGGGAGAGGGAAAGAGGGAAAGAAACATTGATGAGGGACATTGATTGGCCACCTCCTGCACGCCCCCTCCTGGGGATGGAGCCCACAACCTGAGCATGTGCCCTGACTGCAAATCCTACTGTGACGTCCAGGTTCATGAACAGAGCCACACTGGTCAGACAACAAGCACTTGTTGATGTGACTCCTAATTTTGTGGAATCACAGTTTCTGAGTCTGAACTCTGTCTCTTCCCAAAGGGTGAAAGAGTCTTTAAACCCTTATATATAAAACTAGGGGCCCGGTGCACAAAAATTTGTGCACTCGGGGTGGAGGGAGTCCCTCAGCCCGGCCTGTGCCCTCTCACAGTCTGGGACCCCTCAGTGGATGTCCTATGATGGCCCCAGTCTGCCAGGCGCCTTGTGTGTGTGTGTGTGTGTGTGTGTGTGTCATCACTGGGGACCTGTCCCCAGCCGCATCAGAGGCTCGGAGCAGTCCTCCTGTGTGTGTCTACCTGCTGGGGGCCTGCCCCCAGGCACACCGTGGAGGCTTGGAGCAGGCACCCCCTCTATGTTGATCTCTCAGACTCTTGCCCTCCCCTGCATGTTGTTCTCTTTTTTGAGCGTGACCAGGGCTGGGTGCGGCCTGCCTCCAAAGCTTGCCTACTGCCCATCTTCCTCCAGCCACCAGAAAGCAGGGAAAACCCCGCCTCGTGGTCAGGCCAGCCTCTTCCTGCTCCCTGATCCCTGGAAGGGACCTGAGAAGGCGCCAAGCAGGCCGCCGACTCTTTCCCACTCACCGTCCCCTGCTGCCTTCCTTTCCCACTTCCCGGTGCCGCCAAGGGGTCTGGGGA
>PVJC01011637.1:0-31286 GCA_004026665.1 Murina feae
ATGTCTCATACAGTTTACCCAGCTTTTATGGAGGATAAATAAGATCCATTACCTCCCCCCCAAAAAACACACCCCAGAACACACCTGTAATAAAAAGAAAAACCAACGAAGACACGCAAAGTTCTTGAAACTCTTCAGTGTCTGCTGGTGGACGTGCTGGACAAAGCCGCTCCTCCCAGCTCCCCGACAGGGCCTCGGGGCCTCGGGGCCTCAGGGGATAGGGTCTAAGAGCGGAGAGGGGGCATGGACAACACTTTTTAGCCAAATGGAAGCTTTTAGTGGAGCAATTCCAAGCGTGTGTCTTATGTGGACCTCGGAGAGGAGCAGAGATGGCGTCTGTGGCTGGAACTTGGGAACCGTCTCTGACCCTGGTGTGGGACCGAGGTGGTCCTCACAAGCTGCTGGCCGGCCCATGGCGTCTCTTTCACGGTCGTGAGGACACAGCCTGGGTCGCGCGCCCCGCACAGCTTGGTTTTCTTGTTGAGTAAATGTCCAGTCCGGCCCAGCTTCGACTGAAAGTAGCTCATTTGAAACCACGTGTAGCCACAGAGCTTCCAGTATCAGTCAACCACCCCCCCACCCCTCGTATTTAAATACTTGACAATCCAAAGCTACTTTATTTAGAGCTTTTTTTTTTCTGGCCCTTTGCAACTCAAATGAATTAAGATCAGAAATCGCTGGCAAATGGGCTATTCCCCAGCTCATCTCCTTACACGCGGGTGCAATTCGGCGCCTTACGATAAAGGGAAAACAATGAGCTTTCACGCGAATGACTATTTTAAGTGTGGCTATGCCCTCAAATGTTAGTTTACAATAAAAACCCTTCTTAAGCTATTTGCTGAGAAACTGTGTGACTGTTTGATGTGGAAATTTACATCACGATTAACGCTTTAGCTACTTGTGAATTGTCCTTATGGTTCCTGGAAAGCAAAAAGGAAATTGAGACCTACATTTTTTTGTGTCGAGGTGGTATTCCCGTCACATCAATTAACCGTTTTAAAGTGACGAGTTCCGTGGCACTTGGTGTGTCCACAATGCCGAGTGGCCACCGCCTTGAAATGGTCCCAGAACATTGTTCTCAGCCCCCAATAAAGCCCCAGCCCTCCCCCTTCCTCACGTCCTCCACCCGCAGCCACGGCGCTGCGCCGCCCCCCGCCCCGCCCGAGAGGGGCTTTGAAAGGTCTGATGCGTTTACTGCGGGCTCACAGGGCTGTGTGCGGCTCACTGCCGAGCCTTGCGCTGTCCATCTATTTGCTTTCGGAAAACCGGAGGCCAGAGAACCGAGGACACATCCCTGCATCGTGTAAGGTCGCACCTAAGCTTTTCCACCTAGAGAAGCGAACCCCTGGGGAGCCTCTGTGGCTGGGGCTGCGCGTGCGGGGATGTGACGAGGGACCCCGCGCTCACCCAGCGTGATCCCCTCCCACAGGATGTGTGCAGGCTCCTGCCCACGTCTCTCGTGGATATCATGGCCGCTGTATAGACAGGAGCCTTGGAAGCATTTTGGAGGATGGAAGTGACATTACAGTTGCACACACTCTCCCCAGATCCGCTACCCCGATCTTAGCAGACATTTACGAAGGAAAGCATGCTCTGAGCCAAGGCGTTTCCTTGCAGAATTAGCTAAGGAGCAGCGGGGGCTGCCAGTGTGCAAGCTCGGGTGCCTCAGGCAGCTCAGGGCCGAGAAGGGGTCCCCTAACCACCTGTGACTGGGTGCCCCGGAGCCCGCAAGCAGCTGTGTGTTTCCAAACTGGGCTTTCGGGGGTTCACTCGCTGCGGTTCCCAGGAGGGGGTTTGGGGCCATGGTCCTGCCCAGGTTTCACATCACCTCTGCTCAGGCTGGTGGGCTCCGAGGGTCACCTGCACAGGCCCCCCCCCAGGGTCGGTCCCCCCTCATTCCACCAGGTTGTCACCTCGACTTCCTACCTGTTGGGTATAACATTCTTGGCAAGTGAACTTCCCCTCTCTCCTCCCCCCGCCTCTTTCCGCCCCCCCTCCCCCCAGCTTTCTCACTTTCCAAGACTGGAAATTCACAAGCAACTTTCTGGGTGGGGAGGGGTGGCAGCATCTGAGCTGGTCCATGGCTCACACACCGTCCAGCCTCCCCCTTGGCGCGTGCCCTGCTGCCGCCAACACCTCGCTCCTCTCAGAAGCAGGAAACCCCTCTGAGCCTGACACGCTCTTTCTCGGACGTTGCCCTTTGGTCCGCCTGCAGCCACACCAGGAGCCTCCTCCTCCTTCCGCGGGTATTGTCACAGCACTGCGCAGCACACACATGTTTACTGAGCGCCTGCTTTGCTGCAGGCACTGGTGTGGCTCAGGCAGAACATTCTCCTTGCCCAGGCGCGGGCAGTCTGGTGGTGGAGTGAGGTGACACAGGAAAAAGGAGAAAAGACGCCGCGGGCGGTGCACTGTGAGATGATGTCTGGGTGGCGGGTGGGGAGAGAGGCGGCTCCGGTGCCCTCTCGAGGGGGAGGCGTGAACCCCAGGGAGCGGCGAGCACAGATGCGCAGCCCTGCGTGTGCTCAGGGTTTCCCTGTACCCAGCGAGCCAGAGTGCGCTTGACCCTGGCGTCCGTCCTAACGGCTGGTCCTGGCGTGTTCTTCCCGTTTCAGAGCCTGACGCCGGGTCTGGCGACGGCGATGCGGTGGCACAGGACCTCGGGAGCCAGCACGCCGCCCGCTCCCCCGGCACCGAGTGGTTAGAGCCGCGCTGACCCGCGGGCGGCGCTCTGAGCGAAGGCTGTTTGAACGAGCGTCCCACCCCAGCCAGCACTTAGGAACCTTCGCTTGTAGCATAGGCTGTGCCGCTTCTGGAGACCGAGTGTGAGCAGGCGGGTCCAGAAGCCACAGCAGCTCTAACACCCATGCAGCGCAGCCGCCGGGACGCGTGGCCTCTGCCACACACCCGGACGCACACAGCCGTGTCCCATACGCGTGTAGAGTAGCGACGAAGGACTGGAACGCAACCAGGCCCCGCGGGCAGGGGCGCCGAGGAGAGAGCCGGCGCGGAGGCCACAGCGAGGCCACGTCCCTTGCTCGGAAGCCCGTGGACTCTGGGATGCACACTGACGCTGGATCAGGAGGAGGAAGGGCTCGGAGCAAGAGAAGATGGGGGTGGGGTGGGGTGGGGGCTGATAGTCGGGTCGGCCTTGTCCTTGTATCCGGAGACTGTAATTGAGCTTCTTTCCACTTTTGGGAAGGGGGCGGTGTGCGGTGTGCGGTGCGTGGCGTTTGCGTGGCAGCCTGGAACGGGGCGTGTCCCGGGCTCAGGTGGCTCCCTCGGGGGCGCTGGCTGTGGCGGCTGCGCTGGCAGAAAAGGTCGCCAGCCTGCACCCCCCACCGAGGGGGCTGGGAAGTACGTGGCCCGCTTGGGGGAGGTGTGATGGTGAATATTGATATGATTTTAGAACCGGTTGTTAGTGCGAGGCCTGTATTTATCACCCTCTTGGGAAAACGAACCTAATATTGTTCAAAATGGTTAGAACAAAGGTGTAACTCCATAAGGCTCTCAAAGATCAAGGGGAATTTTAATTACTAACCATAGTGATATTACAGTGAGCAAGCACAACAGGGACACAGAGAATCAGGTCGTGGGATTTATCGAATGTCACAAAATGAGCAACAGAGAGAATTTATTGAAAAGTGAAGTGCCGTGGCTTTGACCAGTTCTAAACTTCAAGTAGAAAATGGCCTTAAGGGAGGGTTGGAAAGGAGCCCGTTTCCTCAGGGCATGCCAGCCGTCAAGGCTAGTTCCTTCCGTACTTTTCACCTTTGAATGTAGTTGATACACGGAATTAGGAGCGCTTCTGGGTGGACCTGGGCGCCAACAGCACTGTTTGCGGACGTGTTTTATTTGGAGCAAAGACTTATTTAAGGACCATTTCAATTCCTACCTATGCTGTATTCTCGGAGTTGGCCAACAAAGTCGTGAATGTGTGTGGCGAACGGCCTTTGAATGTAAACGGAATAAGCTGTTAGAATTTGTTTTTAAGGGACACGTTTATGATAGTTCAATAAAAAAAGCAAGACAGCTTCTTCTGAGTCCACTTAAGATTTTGTTAAATCGTTACAAGTTATTTAAATGGTTCGTTCAATGAGCCAGAACTCTTTCACACGCATTAAAGGGCAAGAGGGCAAGTTCCTCACCTGAATTTTCTGATCCAGATGAGCGTCTTGGGTCAAAACCCGCACATCCACTTCTCTGCCTCCCCCCTTTTGTCTGCTTGTGCCTCACAGCTTCTTGCAAATGAGGTCCCGATGGATAGACCCATCCTACGGAGGGAAACACAAAGATGAAGGAGACTCTGCTGGGAAGTGGGATGCCCAGACCTTCGGTGCTTACAAAGGACAGGCGGGCACTGCTGAGGCTCGAGGGCAGCACAGAGGGCAGCACAGCGAGGAGCATGAGGTCCCCTCAGCCTGGTGGGCGAGTGATGGATGCGCGCAGTCAGGGAACTGTACAGCACGAAGACACTATTTTCTATGTTAGGGGTAACATCCAGTTTGCCTGAATTAACCCCCCCCCCCGCTTTTTTTTAAATTCTCACCCGAGGACACTTTTTCCGTTGATTTTTAGAGACCGTGGAAGAGAGAGGGAAAGACAGAGAGAAACATCGCAGTTGAGAGAAAGATATCGAGTGGTTGCCTCCTGCACACGCCCGACCAGGGCCGCACCGGGGAGGAGTCTGCAACCGAGGTACATGCCCTTGACTGGAATCGAACCCAGGCCGGGATCCTTGAGTCCGCAGGCCAGCGCACTATCCACTGAGTCTAACAGGCCAGGGCTCTTTTTCCCTTTTCTTAAGGTGGGAGAATGATGTGAGTGAGCGACAGTTACGCTCATGCAAGAGGTAGTGCTCTCGCTAACAGGCACGGGAAGCGCTGGGAGTCTCGGCCTGCAGGCTGGGCAGTAACTTGTAGGACGTGCTCTCAGGGAGTGAGGCCACTGAAAGATCTGCTGTCGTGGCCCGAGGCCTGGGCCTCAGCCCAGTGCCCTGTGGGGTGGTGGGGACAGTGGGGCAGGAGCTAGACGAGGAGGGATCGGCTTCTGTGCCCCACAGGGCACCAACCACCCGTGAGACGTTGGGCAGTAAAGTCAAACCAAGGCAGCTCACCTGCTCTCAGGGGCAGAGGAGTTTCCAGCTGCCCGGCTTCATGCCGGGGGCCCCTGTGCCCTTCCCTCCGAGTGCTGGTGTTTGTCCATCCCGAACGGCTCTGCACTCTTCCGATGATTCTTCACAGTGGTGGTCTCCACAATGTTTGGATTCTGCACGCTGTGAAGGCAATCTTTTTGAGCATGTGACTTTAGGTGCATTAGCATAGTCTCCATACAATATCTATAATAGTAAAAGCATAATATGCTAATCAGACTGACAGCCGAACCACCTTCCAGACATCCTTCCAGACGACCTTCCAGACGAAGCTGGGGCTGCGAGGGCCGAGCCCCTTGCACGAATTTCGTGTACCAGCCCTCTAGTGTTCATCATAAAACACTCAAGCTAGGAACTTTTAAAAGCCAATCAAAATAAATGTAAATAGTAGTTCTGAAATTTTTTCCCTGAACCCCCATGGACCAATCTGGGAAATACCAGAGAAAGAAAATGCCAAGGTTAGTGGTCTCCAACAGGCCCGACCGCATTTGATACTGAAGAGAATGCACGTTGGCATACATTCCATGAAATAAATACTTCTGCAATGAATGGGTGAATGTATGAGTGGAAGGGTAAATGGGTAGATAGGTGGGTAAAGGGATGAATGAGTAGAGGGGATGGATGGTGAGAAGAGGATGGATGGATAGATGGATGAATGGACAGATGGATAGACAGATGGGTGCATAGGAAGAGGATGGATGGATGGACAGATGGACAGATAGACAGATGGGTGGATAGGAAGAGGATGGATGTATAGATGGACAGATGGATGGATGAGAAGAGGGATGGATAGATAGATGGATGGACAGACAGATGAATGGATGGATAGGAAGAGGATGGATTGATGGATGGATGGATGAAAAGAGGGGTGGATGGATGGGAAGAGGATGGATAGATGGATGGACAGACCGATGTACGGATGGATGGGCAGAGGGATTGATGGACAGGTGACAGGCCTTCTGTCTCCCACAGAACAGCAGCTACTGAGGGGCTCTCAGCTGCCAGCTCCCCACACCCCTGTGGCTGTTTGTCCTGCCTACTGGACATGAGTGACCGAACAACTATGAGCATATGATCGAGTCAGTAAAGTGGACAAGCAGGTTGTCCAGGGGGGCAGAGAAGGGGAGCTCTTCTCCCTCAGGCTTTGGGGACACCCTCCCCCATCATCCAGACACCTCGATTTACATGGCTCCCCCCCCCCGACCCCGTTGGAGAGCGACACCTTAACTGGGTCTCCCCCCAAACATTCACCTTCGTGTCCATGGAAACAACAATTGCCTCTTTGCACGGCTGGTCCCTGAGCTGCACGGTATGTAAGTCGGAGCAGTGGTGGCGGGCACGGATGTGCAGCAGGCGCTTGGTGAGCTTTTACTTCAACCGCTGGCCACGCAGGTGCCCCCTGGGGGAGTCTCCTCGCGCATCTTCAGGGACATCCGGAGGCAGCAGTTACCAGGAGGAGGGAGACGCGTCGTGATGTCAGCGGACGGCCACGTGGTCAGGAGGCTGCCTGAGCGTCTCCACTGTATGGGGAGTGGGAACAGCCTGCTGCAATGCCCTAGGAACAATCTTCTTTTGGGAAAAAAATATAAATACAGAGATATTCATTTAAGTGCTTGCCTTGTTCTTTATATTTTCAGCTAGTTCCTGAAAACTTCAGCTAGTGTAATAATGGGGGGAAAAATTAAGCTCTCTCCATTTTTGAGGACTTAAGTAGAAACAAACGAAAACAAAGCAGTGGCTTACTACACACCTAGTGACTTAGTGACTTAGGAACAGAATCCCTGAACCCCCAAGGACCAATCTGGGAAATACCAGAGAAAGAAAATGCCAAGGTTAGTGGTCTCCAACAGGCCCGACCGCATTTGATACTGAAGAGAATGCAGTGTTGAGCTGTCCTTTGTCATCTTGGTAGCCGTCGAAATAGGATCTCAAACCAAGTAAACGCAGAGCATCGTGGTTTCCTTATAAACCCCGGAGGGCTGCCAGGCGCGCCAGCATGCAGGGCGCCTCTTCCGGAACAAATGTTCAGTCCCACAGAAGCCAGGCCAGTGAGTCCTCGGAAAGGAGGGAGGACGGTCCCTGCGTCTGAGCTCACGCTTTACGATGCAGTGACCTGTTGCTCCTGCACAGGTGTGGCTGCCTGAGTGGGTGGCCAGGCCACCAGGGCGTTTTAAAAAATATATTTTTATTGGTTTCAGAGAGGAAGGGAGAGGGATAAAGAGGAACATCAGTGATGAGAGAGAATCATGGATCGGCCACCTCCTGCACGCCCCACACTGGGGGTTGAGCCTGCAACCCGGGCAAGGGCCCTGATCGGGAATGGAACCGTGACCCCCTGGTTCCCAGGTCGAGGCTCAGTGGCTGGCCACCAGGGTTTTAAGGCATTTCCTGACCCCTGAGGCGCTGGCAAACATTTCCTGTTTTTGTTGTGCCTCGAGAAAACAGGAATGTGCAGCTTGGAGGTGATTATTAAACACACGTGGTTGGGGGAACCCCCACGTCGGCAGTTCCCAGGGCGAGGTTCGTTCTCTTAAATTCGATCATCACTTGTTTCTCTGGAGGGAAAGGGGTCATCGGCATAATGATCTGGCCACCCACTGAGCGGTGGGAGGGACCCTGGGCCGGGTGGCGGCACTAGCGGCCAGGGCTGCGCAGCGGGTCAGGACGTTACCACCGGCCCAATGGCTGTGACCCTGAAAAGCAGCTCACGGAGACAGGGACGGCTCTGTGCTCACGGCAGAGCTTCCCGCGTGACCGACCTTTGCTGACTCAGGTCCTGGGGGAGGACCCGCGAGCCTGTGGGGCCGGGATGCGCTCCCGCGATGCTCGCTGGGCAGTGGCTCCCGTGCAGAGTTGAAGGGCCTTTGCCCACGTTCTGGGTTTGACATTTTGTGTGGTCACTGAGTCTGACGTGGGTAAACTCAGCTTTCCAACATGGCAGATAATGGAAGTGGTACCAGAGGAGCGACTCATGCTTTTGGTATTTCAAGTGTCCGTACGTGCAGCCGGACTGGAACGTGGAAGCACTGAGCATGTCCTATCAAGGACGAAGTCGTAAGGGCACTGGCTCCTCGTCGGGGCTGAAGCCATTGGTGAGCATCCTCTGTCACCTCCCCGAGTCCACCACAAACATGACTGATCTTACAGGACAAACAAGTTCTATTTAAGTCTGAAGCATCGTGAGCATGAGCCTGGGGACAGCACAATGCTGCACAGGGTGGGGGCCTGGGGCGGGGGGAGGGGGGAGCTGCAGACGGGCACTTCCCCACTATTTTTAGTGGCCGATTCCTGCCTTTTATTTTGGGACTTGGCCGCTTCCTCTGTCGCTTCCCCTGCGGTCACATTCCTCTCTTCCTTATATGGGGCCGCGCTCCCCCGGTTCCCACCTTCGCAGGAAGCCCCGGAATGTGGCTCTGGAACTGCCGGCCTTGGCACTGCAGAGCCCGGGCTTGGAAACAATCGAAGAAACTCGGGGTCACGGACGACTTTCTAGTATTTAGTGAGTCAGAGCCTCGGCGGGTCCCAGGCCGCGATCAGCGACGCTGGACACCTTCCTCGCGAGCTCATCTTGCGCCTGTAGACGCTGAGGGGTCTAACGATGGACCGTGTCGTCGATAGATTCAGACGGGAGCAAAGCGCAAAGCGCGGAGTGAAAAGTGGGAAGGAGTCCAGCAGGTCCATCTGGGGCGAGTTCACCGTTGTCTCCATCAGTGAGGGGGTCCCCGGGGGCAGAGCGAGGGGTGCCAGGGTACGTGTCTTTACTGGCCGGGTGGCTCAGTGGTTGAGCGTCAACCTATGAACCAGGAGACCAGGGTTTGATGCCTGGTCGGGGCACATGCCCGGATTGTGGGTTCGATTCCCAGTGTGGGGTGTGCAGGAGGCGGCCCATCCATGATTCTCACCCATCATGGATGTTTCTCTCTCTCTCCCTCTCCCTTCCTCTCTCTGACATCAATAAAAACATATTTGAAAAGAAAGAGCCCAGAGAGACGTGGGATAGACACAAACCTGAACCCATAGGTGCATGTGGATCCACAGGCACATGTGACCCCACAGGTACATGGGACCCCACAGGTACATGGGAACCCACAGGTGTTTGGAACCCACAGCTGCATGTGGACCCACAGGCGCACGTGAACCGTGTGTGCGGGTTTGTGCTTCTTTGGTTGCAAACAAAACCGTGAAAAACTCCCACAAGATGTAACTTATTGGTAGCATATGGGGGGCGGGGGCCTCACAAAATGGAAAAACAAAACCCTGCAGGAGCCCTTGCTTGGAGGCGGGAGCTGGGAGGTGCGGGTGGCGGGTGGGGGGCACCTTGCTGGGAGGTGTGGGTGGCAGGTGTGGGTGTACCTTGCGGGGAGGTGCGGCCAAGTGGAGGCCCGCTGCTCCCCAGCTCCACGCTTCTGAACCCCTTCTCTGGAGGGTTCCTCTCCTCTGACATTGCAGCCCATTCCAGCGAACAGCTCAGCTGTGACAAAGGCTTTCCTTTGTGGGAGGGTCACCTTTGGATGCAGCCACGGCCCCCAGAGCCACCAGAGCCACCAGAGCCCGGTCTGGCCGCTGCGAGGCTGGTCCCTGCGGGCAGCACTGCTTTGGGAAGAGGCGGGTGGGGTGAGATGACAGGCAAGACAGCCGGGGGCAGGGGCCAGGCCGGAAGAAGGCCTCGGGGAAGCAAGAACCCCAGGTTTGGCGACGTAGGAAGTGGGGTCCACTCTGCCGCCTGTGTCCTTGGTATCCGAGAGAAGCAGGGGACGTGGACCAGTGTTTCCTGCGCTGGTGGAGCCCCTCGATGAAGGATGAGGGGAGCAGGGCCGCAGGGGGTGGGTGGGGAGGGATTCTGCAGGGGGTGTGGTGGTAGGGGGGCGGCCTGCGGGGAGCAGCCTGGGGCCGGGAGTGGGGGCGATGGGAGGTCACCCTGCGGCGGCCCCGTTGAGCCATCGCATGGTCTGACCATCGATTTCTTTTTCCCTTAAACGGCTCTATTTGCGTCAAAGACAGAAACATTGCTATGCGCGATTGCTTTAAGAAAAAGGGTCTTTTTAGAAACATCCGGTTCTTTGAAGAACCTCCCTGGTTTCAGTCCTCCCTGAATGGCCGCAGCTCGCAGCTCCAGCTGCTCCACGTCTGGTATTTACGCCGAGAAAGCGAATGGCCGCCTGGAAAGAGCGCCGCCCTGCATGTGCTGCAGCTTCACGCACAGGCCGCCCCCTGGGAGCCGCCTGGGACCCGGAGGCAGAGGACGAGGAAGCTGTGAGGCCGTAAACATGGGGTCCCGCGGCCTTGAAAAGGGCGCCGGGCGGTGGTGGCAGCCCGGGCGGGCCTGGCGGGCGCTGTGCTGAGCGATGAGGCGGAGAGGACTCGCCTGCAGGTGGAGTCTAAGGACAAAGCAAAACCAACCAGCTGCACGGAGCAGCGAGAAGTAGCTGCCCCAGGCGGGGGCAGAGGGGGGGCAGAGGGGGGGCAGAGGCGGGGCAGAGGGGCGGCAGGGGGCGGTCCAAAGGCACAACTCCCGCTGCGAAACGACGAAGCGCCGCTGGGCCACGTGCAGCGCGGTGACGGCGCTGAACGATGCCGAGTCGCACATTTAGGGGCGAGGTCTCCCGCGCTGGGTCCTCAACGCTCTTACTATGAAACGGCATTTTTAACTCTGTTTGGTAGCGAGACCGATTGTGGCGGCCGCTGTGCAATGTACACACACATTGAATCATTGTCGTGTGTCCCTGACGCATGTGCAACGCGCCAGTCTCGCCTCCGTAAGGAATAAGGACCTGTGCTCACCTGTTTGCTCCTATTCCAGCAAGATCACCATCGCGTTCAGAGAAACGGTCCATAGGGCGCTTGTTAGTGCATTTGTGCGTTTCCAGCTTCACCCGAATGAAAGCGACTTGACTGCTGGAGGGTGGGAAGGCGCTGGGAAGAGCCGGGCTGCTGCTGTCCTCGCTTTCTGCAGGGCAGCTGCGTGTGAGCGCCCTGGGGTGCATCTTCTCAGCCCCTTGTTTACCTGCCGCTTTGGGGTTCCTTCTCCGCTCTCACACTTTACTTGCGCCTTTTGGAGTGACCCTTCCCGGGTGTGAAGAGGGGGGCTGCGCGCTCCCAGGTTGTGGGAAAAGTCCTCCCCTAGGGACTCGGAAACACGGGTTTGTTGTTCTGAAAAAGCCAGCACATCCTCATTCCACACAAACAATGTGACAGGCCTGGGGCCCGGCCAAGGTTTCCTAAGAATAGAGCTCACTCAGCGGAGAGGAGAGCGATGGAAACCCCGGATTCCCAGGGCAACCCCCCTGCTGCTCCCGCAGAGGAAAACACGGCCTGCTCCTCCAGGGGTTGCCAGGGGCCCCCTGTCCTGCACGGCCCTGGACCTGGGCGTCCCAGGAGCATGACTGGCTGTCCCACACCTGAAGGGGCGTTTGCTGTGGAGCTGCCGCCCGGGCAGGTGCTGTGGGCACACGTGGCCGCCATGCCCGGGGCCGGCGCTGTGCTGGACAGGCTGTGCCTCCAGTCTGGCTGGCACAGGGCTCTGCAGACTCCAGGATCTCGCTAAGCTTGCTTGAGGACAAGGGACAGTGTGGGGAGCGGCTACCGCGTGTGGACAGGTTCAGGCCTCGGACTGATGAGAGGACACGATGCTCTCGTGGCAAAGCCTCGTGCAGGTCACAGCGCAATTACAGCCAAAGGCTGTGGCTGTGAGCTTGGCCGTGTGGTCCGAACCTGTGGGCCCACGTGGCTGAGTGATGCAGCCGCGGGCGGTGCAGCCAGGAAACAGCTTGATCAGGTGCACGTGACGGAGCGGATTCGAAACCCGCGAGAACGTCGCCAACACCTTGACCTCGCCCTTGCTTTGCCTCGTGGGATCCGCTGTAAAATACAGACGCGGCTTGCAGGCCGTGGCGCAGTCGCGAGCTCTCCATCAGCGAGGGCAGCGTCCCCCCCGACCAGCTTCCTTCTCTTGCCTGTCTTTTCTCATCCTTCACCCCCACCTCCCTCAGCCTCACCCATGGCCGTGCGGGTTCGGCACAGGACAGAAGCCAATCCAAGGGGCTTCGGTTAAAAGAGAAGCGCAGTGGCTGAGCTGAGGGTGTGAAACTCCCCCCTGGGCCTGGCCTGGGAGGTGGAGGGCAGAGACAGCGCCCCTCTTCCCGCTGTGGTCGGTGGTCCTGCGACTTCGCTTCTAATCTTGTTTGACTCTTTTTAAAAAAATATTTTTACTGATTTCAGAGAAGAAGGGAGAGGGAGAGAGAAACACCAGAGATGAGAGGGAATCAGGGATCGGCTGCCTCCTGCACGCCCCACCTGGGGATGAGCCCGCGACCCGGGCCTGTGCCCTGACCACAGAATCGAACTGTGACCTCCAGCCTCAGAGGTCGACGCTCAGCCACGAGCCACCCGGCCAGGCTTGTTCAACTCTTCGTGCCGGGGCCACCCTCCCACGGCAGCTGGCTCCTCCGGCTGAGTGATGATCCTATTATTAATGATGAGAACATAATACCCAGTGTTTATTCTGCACCAGCGCTGCCCTGAGAGCTTGACCTGCGGTAGTTTGTTTGGTCCTCACGCAGCCCCACGAGGCGCTCCTGCTGCGCACCCATTTTCCAGGTGAGCACACTGAGGCCCACACAGCCTGTGGCGGCAGAGCCAGGCCTCACATGCAGGCAGGGGCTTTGTTTGGGCTTCTCCGTCGCTTTGGCAGACACGAGGCATTGCCACCTGTTGGCAGTGATTCCTCCCCCAGCTCTGCCTAGCCTTTTTGATTCTAGAGTCCCACCCACCACGTGAGCTGATGACGAGACCGTCTCTGGAGGTCAGTGTCAATGTTTGTTTGAGAGAAAAACCCGCATTGGTCGCAGGCCAACCAGCTCCTCCTTCATAGACAATGTGTCTGTCCCAGCTCGCTCCCCGGGCAGCCAGGTTCTCCTGCGGTGGCAAGTGACAGGGACCCAGGGGGACGCCACGCAGGTGAGAAGGGGCTGCACTGGCTCTCCTCACTGGGGAGCCCAGAACGCGGGTCTTGCTGGCTGCAGGTCTGGCTTAATCCAGTCTCTGTCTCCCTCCCTCCGTCTCAGGAGCAGCGACTGGGGCTGCCCACCTGGCCCGGGACTGCACCACTTTCTCTACAGCTACGGCCGGAGAGTCCCAGGCAGTGCCCTGGCCAGCGGGAGACAGGACGGAGGAGGCTTCCAGAGGAAAGGAAGGTTTGGGCGCCAGAGGAAGACGGAAAAGGTGATGGCGTGCAGGCCCCATTCCTTCTGACCCCAAACCCCGGCTTCGCAGGGACCCCCCCCCACCCCGTCCTCTCTGCTGGGCTCGCCCCGTCCCGAGCTCCCTGCGGCCTTTGAGGCGGCAGTTCCCACCTGCTGGGCACACAGCGGCCACTCCACAGAGGCTGAGCCCATCCTCTCCTTCGCTATCACCTCGAAGACGCAGGCCGTGCTGGGCACAGCCAGGAGCTCGGTGAGCACCGTCACCGTTAGTGCTAAGGTGCTTCTCGCTCTGTCGGGGAAAATGGATGTGGCCAAGCGGCCCCCGTCCTGGGCGTTGCTCTTCAATGCGCATGTGGCGAGCGTGGCCTTCGACGGGCCAAGAGCAGCGGTGGAAGGAAGCTGACGCCAGGACTCTGTCCCTCCGTCCAGGGGCAGCAGGTGGGGCACGACTGCTCTTCCCGACCCTCTTCTGAGACCACGGGTCCAGCTCACTGGGCAGGTGTGCAAACCGACCTGCTGCCCGCCCATCCGGAGGCGGGGCCTACACCCCAGGGGGCGGCTATGGCTGGTCCTCGAGGCAGCGCCTGGCTGTTGCTGCCGGTGGTGAAGAGGGTGGAGCCAGCCACCTTCTAGCTCACACCCGTCCCCATCCTGCAGGCTGGCCACCTCCACGGCGGCGCTGACCCCAGGCTGTGTCAGGAGGAAGTAGGGAGCATGGCCGGGGTCTCCTCATTGTCTTCTCCCCTCAGGGTCGGGGGATGCAGGTCTGAACCCAGGCGATGTCCTGGAAGGGGAGGGGGTAGGCGAGGAGCCTGCTGGTGCCAGAGCGCGGACAGGGTGCTGGAGGCCACCCAGAGCTCGAGGAGGAGAGTCAGGCAGGTGGACCAGCGGGGGGAGCCCCCTGCATGCTGCTCAGAGGCCCCGCAGGAAGTAGGACTCTCGGCGGCGGGCAAATGCCCTCATCTGTCAGGGCTGCCTCCGCCAGAGACAGGCTCTCAGGGGGTCGCCTGCGTCCATAGACTCACCTCACGGGGACCCAAAGGACCAGGCCCCGCCCCCCATTTTGGGACAGCTCTGCCCAGCTCCCAAACTCCCGTGGAGACTGCCTCACAACTTGGTTTCTCTTTCTGGTCTGATCCTGCCCCTCTCCGCCTCCCCTCCCTCCCACAGGGGCTGCCCCCGGAGCCTCCCCAGCGAGCCCCCTGCAGCTCATCTCCATCTCGAGTCGGCTTCTCAGGGAATCCAGCCGTGACATGCACCCAGGTAGGGGCTCATGGGGTTCCACAGCCCAGGTCTGCTCCCCAGACTGTAGCCAGAGGGGCTGCCACGGCTGCGGGTTTCTGACCTGTTGCCCCGAGTGGGTGTCCTTTTGGGGGCTCCTCCGCCTGGAGGGAGCCTGTGGGTGACTCACCAGCTGGGAGGGAGTACCTGGTCCCTCAGCTGCCTGTCAGCCCAGGCTCCATAGGGCCAGGGTGCGGGCCTGCGACTTAATCTGGATAAACTATAAAAAAGACAAAAATATTTCTGGGGGAAAAAAATCAAGAAGGAAGTGAAATACTGTGTCTTGAATTGAGGAAAAAAATAACCTCAAAGGAAATTCCATAGGTGGTTCCTCAGAGCCCGGGGTCTGGGATCGCATGACTCTTCAGGAAAAAATGCAAAACGGAAGTCACTGCTCGGATGGATGGAGGGAGGGCAGCTCCGCGGGGCAGGCAAGTGCCCAGGGGTCCGTGCCTGTTTGCTATTTAGGCACAAACCCAGCCCTCCCGGGTGGAGTGCGTCTGTGGGCACGGCGACCGCTCCCCACTCCCCACGGAGCAGCAGACGGCGGCGGGAACCCGAGAAAAGGCCGCGCAGCTCCACCACGACTGCTTGGATTTAATCTTAGGCCAAGCCACAGGGACTCCCGCGGGGCGCCACACAGTCCACACGGGAAGGAGCAGCAGCCTTTGCGGGAGGACTCGGGGCCGGGAGAACAGCTTGAACTGAGTCGCCTGAGTTATTTGGCCGCATCACCGTCCTGTACAAAATGGGAGCCCCACATGGACAGGAGGGGGCAGCCCGTGTCCCGGATAAGCCGGATCCGACCTTTCACAGATGTTAGAAGAGCAATAAGGACTTCATCATGAATGAATGAATGAATGAACCCAGACCGACTGATCCACCCTGGTCATTTTGTAACTGGACAATCAGTGGGTCCGGGGGCCTGTCCCTACCTGAGCCAATGAAGCAGAGACAGGGTTGAATCCTATGTGAGCATTTATTCCAGTCCTGCCAGCAGCAGGGAGAGCAGCAGGTCACCCACGGAAATCTGCTCTGCCCCCCACCAGCCGGCTGCTCGTATTGGGCAGAAGGACAGATCCCAGGGAAAGTGGGCAAAGGGTGCCAAGTGGGCAGCTCCTAGGTAATGCAGGCTGGAGACCTGCAAAGGTCTGCGGGCATGAAAAGGCGGGGGGAGGGGGGATGTCTTCACAGGGCAGGGGCTCTGGCTTCTGCAACAGGTTGCTCCTCTCTCCATGACCACGGGCAGCTCCCGGATGGGGAGGACGGGCTGCACTTCCAGGCGAGCTCCCAGGCCCCACGTGCAACTCCCCGCTGGGTTAGAAGGTGCCTTCTCTCATCAGAACGAAACCATCACGGTTCCCAGAGCGTGGTAACGTTTGTTACGATCATAGCTGGTCCCCCCTCTTCTACTTCTCCCCCATCAAGTTCACAAAGGGCCTTTTCCCCGATTTATGTATCCCAGACATTTACCAGCTGCCTGCAGACGCCAGATCCTGGATGCGCACGCAAGCTCCCGGGGGAAGGACCCGCTGTTAGCAGAGAGAACGACGCGGCGGGCCCAGCTCTGAAGGGAGGTGTGTCCACAGCGCGAGGGACTCAGGGAGACGTCTCAGAGGAGAAGGAGGCAGGTCAGAGTGTCATCAGGAACAATGTAGGTCCAGGGCGTTTGAGGCGTGGAGGTTTGTGCGACCAGGGCCCCTGCGGGGGAGAAGCTGCAGAGGCAGCCCCAGCAGGCTGAGCAGGTCCTTAGTGCAGGGCCCGGGGGCTGGCTTCCTCCTGCGGACAAGCGGGAGCCACGGAGGTTCTGTGCCCGAGTGCACGGGCATGGACTCTGTGTGCGAGTGCTGGCGTGATGGGCACGGTGAGCAGGGAAGGGCCCTCTGAGCTTCCCAGGGAGAGACAGGCCCGGAGGATCCGAGGAGCAGGAGGAGTGCTCGGGGCAGGACGTGCGAGCGGCCAGTCTGCGTGTTCGTGGTGGGCCGACCTCACGGCTGGACCCAGACACACACAATACCCTTTCCTTCTGCACAGAGACCTCTCAGCCCTCCACACTCTGACTGCCGCACGGGGCGGGTCCTCGCCCAGGCTGAGGTGGGTTCTGCAGACGCAAAGGAGGCTAAACCCTCAGCCGGAACCTCTGGTTTCAGGACTGTCTGCAGCAGGACGGCCTGTATGTACCCTCAGCTGGTGCGCGTCTCCCCCAATCCTCAGCCCTGCCTGGCGCAGGCTCCGGCTTCTTGCAGGGCCAGCGGCACCTGCGGAGTCAAGTTCAAAGGGATTTACTAGTATAGGGAAGGGAGCATGGAGGAGGGAGACAGACACCCCTCTCCCCAAATAACCAACAAAAATCCTACAACGTCCCACTCAAAAATGCGCCTGCAACCAGCATTCGGAAATGCATGCGGAGAGAGACGGTTTTTACAAAGCCTGGGGACCTAAACAGACATTTAAGTTTTTAATACAGCAACACATGCACACAGAACAGAAAGAACTGTGTTAGGAATAAAAGGTTAAGAGCACCAGGTAGGAGTTTTGGAAGCGTAGGATGTAATGACGAGGTAAAACGTTCCGTAAGGGAAGCCAAACCTGGGCTGGCTGTGAAGACACAGCTGTGAACTGGTGCAAGGCCCTGAGCAAGTGGCCGTGACGAAGCGGAGGGAGACCCACAGGGCCCTCTCTGAGCAGCAAAGAGCTCGCGGCAGAGGAGGCCCAGGGCTTGTGCTCCTCTGCCTTCTGGAAGGAGGGTCCCAGGGGAACTGCACAGAAGCAGCGAATAAGGGGGGGAACGCTGAATCCGACACCAGGAGCTCTCCGACTGACGAAGATCAGTACGTCTACCCTGAGCTGCAGCGTCGTCAAACTGCAGGAGGAAATACTGACCGTTTCCAGAGGGAAGAGACAGAGCAGCAGTGGGTGCAGCCCTGGGCCTTTCAGCGGCACTCTTACTGCAGCAACAGGCGCCTCCAGAACCGGGACGGAGGTGACGCGTGCGGCGGGGGAAAAGGACGGCCAACAAGAACCTTCACGCTCAGGTAAACTCGTTCGGGGAGAAGAACGGCAGCGTCTGGCGCGCAGGACCCCAGAGCTCCACCAGCCCCGGGTCTGCAGAGATGCCCTGCTGACCCCCATGCAACACAATACATGGGATGGGAGACAACGGGGAGCACAGAAACGGGTTTTTTAAAGTTGGCAAACGGGATTAAAAGCAGCCATGAACGTGGTCAGGGAGGGTGCGCGTGTTTTTAAAAAGCTAAAGTAGCCCTGACCAGTTTGGGTCAGCGCATAGAGCATCCGCCTGCGGACTGAAAGGTCCCAGGTTCGATTCCGATCAAGGGCATGGACCTTGGTTGCGGGCACATCCCCAGTAGGAGGTGTGCAGGAGGCAGCTGATCGATGTTTCTCTCTCATTGATGTTTCTAACTCTCCCTCTCCCTTCCTTTCTGTAAAAAATCAATAAAATATATTTTTAAAAAAATAAATAAAAAGCTAAAGTAGACGTCGGCGCTGTTGCACTGGCAGGTGACACTGGTCCTCTCCCGCAGGAGGAGGACAGAAAACGCCAAAACGCCAGGTGTGGTAAGGAAATCCTGCGAGCTTTAAAAACATGCATTTCTGCCCTGACCGGTGTGGCTCAGTGGATAGAGCATCCGCATGGGGACTGAAGGGTCCCAGGTTCAATTCCGGTCAAGGGCATGTACCTGGGTTGTGGGCACAGCCCCCGTAGGAGGGAGGTGTGCAGCAGGCAGCTGGTCGATGTTTCTCTCTCATCCAGATGTTTTTAGCTCTCTATCCTTCTCCCTTCCTCTCTGTAAAAAAATCAATAAAAAATATATTAAAACAAAAACAAAAACAAAAATCATGCATTTCTAAGACTGACCACAAAAGGCGAAAAGTACAGCCGCTCGCTTCAAAACTCGCTGGGAAGAACGAGAAGGAGGGGAGGACACGCAGCCCTCTCCTTTGAGCTGCACCTGACTTCTGCTGAATTGATGGGGACGAAAGCATGTTTTTCCAATAGCGGAAGAAGTAAATTCAAACACATCAGTTAAGATTAATAAATATGAACGGGCTCCCTGCCCCACGATGGAGACGTGGAGCTGAAGACACTGGATGGGAAAAGGCCCGAAGGAACGGAGACGCCTGCAGCGGCCGTGGACACGGACACGTGAGAGACCACGGCGCCTGCGGAGCCCCGGCACCAGCCCCCGTGGTTCCGGTCCCAGTGGCTGGCCTGCACATGCGCACTGTGCGGAGGGGGGGAGGGGCGCCTGCAATATTGTCACGTGAGGAAACACGTGAACAGGAGTGAACGAGCTATGGCCAGCCCCGACTCGGTCTTGTGTGCGCGTGCGCAGTCAAGTCGCTCACCAAATGCGCTCCACGAGTGCGCTGCTGCACCTCCCCCCGCCAGGCTTTCGGGGGCAGCTCCACGCGGCCCCCTGGTGCAGCGGCCTAAATACTCTCCGACCTCCCTCAGGCTGGAAACCGGCGTCGCCGGGCGGGGGCGGCAGATTCAGGTCCCTTTCCTGCGCCCGTGGGCGCTGCCGGTGGCGCACAGTCACATATGTGCACATACACATACGCACCCACATGTGATTAGTGTTATCACTGTGTTAATATACTGCTTTAAATAATGTGACAACTCATGAATGCTTTCATTTAATCATGCAGGCACTGCAAGGGCACTGAATATGACCTTTGACCTTTATCGCCGCACAATGACCGCGGAGGATCCACCCACTTCCGCTTGAATTTCCGACTTCCGCTCAGGTACCGAGGACCGTTCCTGGCGCATGTGCAGCAGTGGTCCTGCCCCGGAGGTGGCGGCGACGGGTTCCGGGTGCATGCGCAGAGGCTGCCCTGTCTAGGGGGCGGGGCCAGGTTCCAGGCGCATGCGCAGTGGCTCTGCCGTCCGGTGGTGAGGGCGGCAGGTCCGGCAAAGGCAGTGGGTCCGCAGGCCTGGCCTGGCGTCTCGGGGAGGACCCCGAGGGGAGCCGCACACCGCCCGGTCCTGTAATTGCACCGAAGGCGCCGCCGCCTGCCCGTCCTGTCCTCGCCGCCCGCTCCCGCCCCTGCGCCGAAAGCCGCCGCCATGCCTCGAGGTCGAAAGAGTAAGCTTCGCGCGCGCGAGAGGCGCCAACGCGCCCGTGCCGAGGCCCGAGCCCGGGGAGCCCAGGCCGCCGCGGGGGCCGAGGGGCTGGCCGTGGGCCCCCTGTCCGTGTCGGGGGATTCGCTCCCTGGGGCCCGGAGTCGCGCATCGGAGTTGGCGGAGAGAGCCCGAGGCCAGGCCCCGAAGAGCCAGACGTACCCGTGGGCGGGGGCGGCGGCGGAGGCCGCCGAGGGCGCAGGGCAGGCGCTGCTGGCGCAGAAGGCGGCGGCGCTGGTGGAGTACCTGCTGGACCGGCACCGGACCGGGGCGCCCATCCGCCGCGGCGACATGCTCCGCCTGGTGCACCGGCGCCACCGTAAGGCCTTCCCCGCCATCCTGGCGTGCGCGCGGGAGCGCATGCAGCTGCTGTTCGGCCTGGAGCTGCAGGAGGCCCGGCCGGGCGGCGGCACCTACCTGCTGGTGGAGCAGCGGGGCGGCGGGCACGGCTTCCCCGGGCGCGGCATCCTCGTGCCCCTGCTGAGCGTCATCCTCCTGAAGGGCAACTGCGCCTCCGAGGAGGAGATCTGGGCCTTCCTGGGCGCCATGGGCGTCTGCGACGGCAGGAGCGACCTGGTGTTCGGGGAGCCGCGCCAGCGCGTCACGCGGGCCCTGGTGCGGGAGCGCTACCTGGTGCCCCGGCAGGTGCCGCGCAGCGAGCCGCCGCGCTTCGAGTTCCGGTGGGGCCCGCGCGCGCAGGCCGAAATGAGCAAGATGAAGGCGCTCGAGTTCCTGGCCCGGCTCACCGACGTGGCGCCCGCCGCCTTCGCGCCGCGCTACGAGGAGGCTCTGCGCGAGGAGGAGGAGGAGGAAGAGGAGGAGGAGGAGGAGGAGGAGGAGGAAGAAGAAAAGAAGAAGGAGGAGGAAGAGAAGCGTGGCCGCGGCGCACCCCGAGCCCGGGCCTCGCTCCCGGCTGCCAAGGCCGGCGGGCGCCCTGGGGCCGCACCCTGCCGGTCCCCGCACCCCAAGTGATGGTCCCCGCACCCCGTGTGATGGTCCCCGCACCCTGTGTGATGGTCCCCGCACCCCAAGAGGCACCTCTGGTTGGCGTCAAAGAGATGGCGTCGCCCACTGCTAGGACCTTAGCTCCCTCCCCTCCGGACACGGACCGAGGTGGCCAGCCGACCGCGTCACCGTGCACGGTGTTGGTCTCTGTGTGTTGACATGTTTTCGCGGGGTGTTCACCATCTTCGTTAAAGGTAGCATGTAGATGGAAATAAAGTGTAAACTGCCTGTTCCGCGCACCGCGTCTTACTCCTTAGATGCAAGCCGGTGGGTCTGAAGGCGGGATGGCTGATGCTCCTGGAGCGCTGGGGAAGCTCTGAGCAGCCTCGACGGGCGCAGGGTTACAGAGGTTTGTTTTTTTGTTTTTATTTTATTTATTTTTTTTTTTTAAAGAAAAAGAAAAGCTTGACTATTCTAAGCCAGGTTCAAGGCCTTTTCTTTGGTAACTTTCAGTTTTGTGTACACATTCTAAGTTCCCCTAAGCAGTGGTTCTCAACCTTCTGGCCCTTTCAATACGGTTCCTCATGTGGTGACCCCCAACCATAAAATTATTGTCGTTGCTACTTCACGACTGTGATGTTGCTGCTGTTATGAATCGTAATGTAAACATCTGATATGCAGGATGGTCTTAGGCGACCCCTGTGAAAGGGTCGTTCGACCCCCCCCAAAGGGGTCGCGACCCACAGGTTGAGAACCGCTGCCCTAAAGGGAAGTGTCAGGAAAACTGAGAATGTACCTTACAGCCAAAGAGCCGAACCTAAGCAGTCGGGTTTGAGCCGGGGAAAGACAGCGACCTACTTTATTTCTGTACCAGCCTGTTCCTGGAGGCGGAGGTGTTGACTCAGGCCATTGAGGCAGGAACGCGTTTTAATTTCATGGCTGCTTCCCATCAAGAAGCTGGAGATAAATGGTTCTTGTATGCATGAGGTCAGGCACCTTCACTGAAACAGTCGGCTTTTCTAATATAAAAGCTGAACAGCAGTGCAATGTACAGTGATTTCTCTTCCCAGCACATTTCCCCACTTTTTGGACCTCAGCCATGACGTAGGTGCTTAGGGCTTGGAATGGTGACCGTTTAACAGGAAGTGGTGGTGCTGTAAGACCCCTGTTCAGAAAGCCCCCCTCTGCCCCATTGCTTAGGGCAGAGGTTCCCCCACCGGCTTCCTGCCCAGGTGCCATGGGATCCAGCGGTGCCACAAATAAATTGTAGATATGCAGAGCTGTCCATCTCCTGGCCTTTGGGGAGCTCCAGCCAAGGGCAACCCCAATTTTCTACGTATGCCATGACCTGAGAGGCCCTGGCCCTGATTACATGCTCTGAGCTCTGCGTGGCATCCAAGTCCTTAGGACCTTGCCCAGGCCCTTTCAGTCTGACCTCTCACTCCCTTCACGCCCTGCCCTTCCACACTCGCCACCTTTCCTAAATCCCTCGCTGCTGCCTCCGCAGCCGTGCCTCGCTGAGCATGCCCCTCTCCCTCATGGGCACAGTGAATCTCAGGATCCCTTAAAAGCTAGAGCCAGTGCCGCCTTCCCGAGAGCCAAGACGTGTGCACCCAGCGTCACTGTCCCGCCCTCTTGCTTCCCGAGGAGGCTGCTCGCTGCCCCCCGTCGCACTTAGCATGTTCTCCTTGTGATTGTTGCTTGTTCTAGCTCCTCTTGGAGTGCAAACGGCTGAAGAACAGACCCGTTCGTTTCATTGCTTCCACCCGTGCTTGCTGGGTCTTGCAAAGGCTTGTTCAGTTGAATTGACGGTGCAAATGCATGAAAGAGGAGAAGATCAGCTTGTGCTTGTGGCCTGTCAGTCATGTGCCAAGCACTGTGCTGGCGTGCTAGGTGGGGCAGTGTGTGTGGTCTTCCCAATAGCCCCTGAAAGGTGGCAATTTGCAGATGAAGAGTGAGGAACAGCCGTTCGTGGCCTGCCAGTGATACATTTTCCACTAGAAAACGAATCGGTGGGCCTGCAGGGCGGTGCCCTCTCAGGTGCTCAACAGGAACGTGGCTTTGTGAGGGTTTCTGGGCTTTGCCCGCCACCTGACCGTGTGAACCCCCAGCCGGTGCAGGGAAACAGCAGGGCCAGAGGTTCGTCCCATGGACTGCCTCAGCTGGTCGAGTCCTGGCAAGAATTCCATTTCGTGAACTTAAAAATCATCCTGTTGTCAACAAGGAAATCCTTCTCCCTAATGTCAAATCTGAGACGACTAGGGACAGAAGCCTTAGAACAAAAGTTACTTTTCTCTTCACTTGGAAAAGAATCGTCCAGTGACGCGTACGTGGAAAAATAGGACCAGCAGTGTGTAAGTCATAAACACTGTATTTGGATAGAGGGTTCCCACTGGTCCTTTCTCATTGCGCTGTGATTTTGTTTATTCTGTTATGCTTACATTTATATGACTTGTAAGAGTTTTGGAAACAATACCCAGGTTAGATGAGCTGAATGATTGGGTTGTATAGATTAGGTTACCTTTGTTTTGAGTAGGGAACGTCAGTGTACAGTGTTCAGTGGCCCTGACTGGCCAAGGCTTGTGTGGTCTTGGACCGCGTTTTAATGTTGCTTTTCCCATCTCTAAAGGTGGAAAATGCTCCTGCAGGGTCCTAGAGCTAACTAATAGCGAGGCGACAAGTCCGGTTTGCCGTGAGCTTCCTGTACATCCAAGGAGGCGGTGGTTTGGGGTCTCTTTCCTGTGATGCGGGTGCTGTGTCCTTCAGAGCCGTAATGTAAAATCATGGGTGATGACAGCCGCCCGCAGCTGTGTCGGCTTCACTGTTCACCCGGTGCTGCCATCTATCCCCCGTGGCGACTCCACCGCGGCCTGAGGAGCAGGGATTCTCAGAGGCATCCCCTGCTTTGTGAGGAATGAGACGTTACTGCCCAGACGGAAGTGACTTGTCCAAGGTCATAGGCTCAGGGTAAGTGTGACAGATCCAGGACTCAAAATCCGAGCTGGACACTTCTCCCCATTTCTGCTTCTCCCCATATTTAAGGCGTAGACAGGCTGGAGGGGAGTCTGGCATGGGAGACAAGTAACATTCTGAGAGACAAGGGAAGGAAGTACTTGGTCATGAAGGGGATTTCAAACAGACCTTTCTGTGTTTACTTGCTTTGATGCCCACCTAACCCTGCACTTCAGACCCCGCTGTGAAGGAGGAGGGAGAAAATGGCTGCCATGAGGCGTGTTGTCCGCTGGCTGCAGTGAGCACGACCGCTTCAGGACAGCACTGCGTCGGAATCTGTCTCACATTTGGACTCATTTTCCAGGTTTGCCAGACCATACACTTCATCACCTTCTGAACTGAGCAGAACCGGACAGGGCCAGGAAAGTAGACAAGGGGATGTTGGGGCTAGGATCACTGTCGTTGCAGGAAAAATAAAGTGGAAAGTTTTCAAACTGAAGGAAAATTTAGCTGCGGTTTATATTAGTAAATGTTCATCTTTTTTAAAAAATATATTTTATTGATTTTTTACAGAGAGGAAGAGAGAGGGATAGAGAGCTAGAAACATTGATGAGAGAGAAGCATTGATCAGCTGCCTCCTGCACACCTCTTACTGGGGATGTGCCCGCAACCAAGGCACATGCTCTTGACCGGAATCGAACCCGAGGCCTTTCAGACCGCAGGCCGACGCTCTATCCACAGAGCCACACCGGGTAGGGCGTAAATGTTCATCTGGAAAGCTATTAACTTTCTATTGGATTTGAATGCAAGTTGAATCTCATCTTAGATGCTGTCCAATAGGACTTTGTCTCGTGATGGAAATACTCAGTAATCTATGTCCACACAGGAGCCTCTAGCTCCATGTGGCTGGTGAGAACTTGATTTAAATTTAAACAGCTGCATGTGGCCATGACCGTTGTATCGGACAGTCAGGTCCCACTGGCTGATGGCGGCCTTCAGCTCATGCTTTGTGCACATATTGAGATAGAAAAGAGGATCCATAAAAACAGCTGTGCTCCCGAATGCTTTGAGGGTAAGGATTCTCCCATTTCAATTAAAATGGACACTGAAATTATATGTGTATTCAAGTAACTACACAAGGGAAAAACTTGGGTATGTGTCATATCTTTCCAAGTTTTGTAAAGTCTCAAGTCAGTAATTAATACAGTTTTCTACTTCAATGGGCATGAACGCTTCTGCTCATGAGAGTTCTGTATTGATTAGACTTTGTTATTTGGCCGATGAAAAATCAAACTTGGGATTCCTGAGTTTCAGAGCTCAGAGAGATCAATTATTTGTCGTCGATAAATCTCGTTTTCTATTTTAGTGCAGGCTCTTTTGAGACTGGAATTTCCTCTCCACAGTGTAACACACATCCCCCAGGATAGCTCTCAAGCATGTGGGAAAACCAAGAAACAAATGAGTGATAACCAATTGTCTCCCGCACAATCGCTGGCCGGAGTGCGGCCCGAAGAAAGCACGTCTGCAAGCGAGGTCCCCAGATGATAGCCCATGGCTGCGCTCATTGTCACATGCCTGTTTATTTTTCCCTTGAGAAACTGAATGAGCAAAAAAAAAAAGATCACAACCAAACAAAAGCATATCAATAACAGGAAACTGTTGGTGAGAAATACCCTGATATTCCTGTAAATTCACGTCACTGGTGTCCCTGGGGACAAAGGTGCATGAACTGCACGGGTAAATAGTTATGATTTAATACAGACCTTGCACTGCTGTTTATAGTAAAATGACAAAAAAGAATTGTTCCTGGAGGCACAAATAAGCAAATAATAGAAACACATATCAATATAATCAGGAAGCGGTGATGTCACGTCTAGGTCAGCGACCGAAAACAACCGGATCCATCCGAGCATCTCCTTCGCAGCGCAGGCAGTGCTCGGCAGGACCTGGGGGGAGGGCTCTCGCGCACAGGGAGACTGGAAATAGCGAGGGAAGTGGACAGTCACCCTGGAGAGTTTCTGAAAAGGTTCCTGCATCAGGACACCCTTCTGCCTGCAGGTTTCATTCCCACAGACCATGAGAGAGAGGAGCAGCGCCTCCCTCCTGCTCTTCAAGATTTCCAGCTGGAGAGGGCGCCAGACTGAATTCGCATCCACAGTGCCTGCGTGCCCACGGGTGCCAGCCTGCCCACGGGTGCCTGCGTGTCCACGGTGCTTGCCTGCCCACGGGTGCCTGCATGCCCATGGGTGCCTGCGTGTCCACGGTGCTTGCCTGCCCATGGGTGCCTGCATGCCCACGGGTGCCTGCGTGTCCACGGGTGCCTGCGTGCCCATGGGTGCCTGCGTGCCCACGGTGCTTGCCTGCCCACGGGTGCCTGCGTGTCCACGGGTGCCTGCATGTCCTCGGGTGCCTGTGGGTCCACGGGTGCCTGCATGTCCACGGTGCTTGTGTATCCATGGGTGCCTGCCTGCCCATGGGTGCAGCAAGCCCTTTGGCAGCCTGCCAGAGGGAGCTGGCGGCTCACCGGGGCCTTGCCCATGTGCGTTTTACGCGCGTGGCCGTTGTGCTGTCTCATTGGCTCGTGACACATGAGGAAGATGAGACCTAGGACGGCGACGGACTGGAAAAGGTCGTTGTGCAGACGAGCTGCGGCACTGGCTCCCTCGCGGGTCCTGCTCTGCCCTACGCGGGAGCTTCCTGCGGGCCTCGTGCCTGTGGTCTATGCCCACTCCCTGATGGTCTCATCCAGTCACGTGCTACCATCCTCAGGCAACAAAAGGGTGCTCCTAACCCAGACGGCATTCCTCGCCAGCAGGGCCTACACCCCGCTGCCTGCCTGGGACCGACTGGGTTTCCGGTAGATTTCCTGACTCACCACATCCCAGGCAAGCCCCTGGTCTCCCCAGTGTCAGTCAGGCCCAGGCAGGAAAGCAAACATTTCACAGGAGCTGGACCGTCTGTAAGTGGGAGCGGGAGTGCTCTGGAGGCAGTGAAGGAGGAGGGGTGATTGCAGCCGTCAGGGGCTGCCTGCTCCCCCATTCCAGGGTGCGAGAGCCTGCTCCATCGAAGATGCTGCTGTGTTAGGGCCACTCGGTCAGTGCTGGTCCTGCCAGCGATCTGCGCCCCCTGCCTGGGCGCCGGCTCTGGCCCACCCCACCCACTGTCATTTCTCAGCCAGCAGCTGTCACAGTCCTCCCACCTCTGGTCCCCACCAGTGCCTCCCGACAGCAGGGGAGCCTAGAGCAAGTCCTCCCGGCCCCAGAGCCACAGATGGCCAGTGCGGGGCTGGGAGACGAGTCGGTCACCGACACCCTCCCAACGCGCCAGGCCCGATCGGCCATTGCCGGTGAGGGCAGCTCCACGCACTCACACCCACATGCTGGTGACTCCCTCGACTTCTTTCTCTCAAACACACTACATCCGACCCCTCAGGAGCTTGTTAGTCCCGCCTGTGAGGTGTATTGACACCTGGTCGCTTCTCACCTCCCGCCTGCCTCCTGTCTGGGTCGGGGCACCGGTCCCTCTGCTTCTCCTGACCCCACCGTCCCCGCGCCATGGCACGCACACATGCAGCCCTGCTCTGTCCCAGACCTTCCAGGGCCTCCCTCCCTCTCCCAAGAGCAGCCAATGTTTTAGAAATAGCCCATCAGATCCCTTCACCTCACATTCCTCTCATCACAGAGTGGACACTTGGCTTACATTTCCAGCCTGCTCCCCCTGCCACCTCGATTCCTCTCTTTCTACAGCATCATGGTTTGTGACAATCCATGGAGGTCACTCACTCATCATGTTTATTGTCGTGTACAGCCTCCTGGTAGAATGGAAGGTCCACAGTGGAAGGGCTTTGGTTTATTTTGTTCGTGGATGTGTGACCATTCCTAGTGCACATAGGAGGCACGACTCATCTCTGTGGGCCTGGCCTTGTGTCTGCGGTCCTGCTCAGAGAGTACGCACAGCACATGCCATTAAAGACCTGACAGGTCCTGACCGCTTTGGCTCAGTGGCTAGAGCGTCGGCCTGTGGACTGAAGGGTCCCAGGTTCGATTCTGGTCAAGGGCATGTACTTTGGTTGCGGGCACATCCCCAGTAAGGAGTGTGCAGGAGGCAGCCGATCGATGCTTCTCTCTCATCGATGTTTCTAACTCTATCCCTCTCCCTTCCTCTCTGTAAAAAATCAAAATATATTTAAAAAAAAAAAAAAAAAAAGACCTGACAGGGCCTGAGGCACCAGGAGGCGAAAACCTGATGGAACATGTATCAGGAACATGGATGTCAGTTTACACAGAGAGAAGCGACACCCGGGCCCTGCCCTGACCGTTGCTCCGCCTTCATCCTCCTCTCTGGGCGTGATGCATTTTAAATGTCACTGTAGTTCATTTCCACGTTCAACTCGCGTTTCTTACAGGAGCGGGGGGAACTGCGAGATGGTTTGGGCTTTGAAAAGTTTTCCATTGGAATTGCGTTGACGGGGCTCTTTTGAATGCTGCTCAGCCACTTGGGTCAGCAAGGGCTGTGCTTAGTGGTGGCAGTTCTGACTCCATCAGCCTTGACCGCACTCATCATCTGCAGTGCAGAGTGACCTCATGGTGGAAACGGAGTTTATTTCTTTCTCTACAGAATGGAGCAGCCTGTCCAGGCATTTGTGCATCGTGGTTCTAACTGTGAGTAGAGGAGAGCATGTCTCCTCTTCATAACCATGGGGCTGGGGGCTGGGATCTTCGAACACGTGTAGGTGCCATGTACCTTAGAGTGTCCTCTCTGTGGTCTCCAACTGAGCCCCAGTCCACCTCTCCCATCACTCCTTCATATTAAGGGATCCTTATTTCTTTCTCTAGAGATGGCGTCTGTAGGCTACTCACACGTCATCTGAGAGTGCCCAGCTCAGGTGACTGGGGAGGCTGAGTCACTAGGCCCTACAGGACACTTACTATACAAGGCCACTTTCCAATTCCAGGAGACGTGGAGCTCTACCTAATACATAGAAACAAACTCAGGGAAGCAGCCAAAATGCAGAGACAAAGAAACATGTCACAAGTGAAAGAGCAAAAGAAATTTCCAGAAAAAAATCACACTAAATTAAATGGAAGCAAGCAGACTACTAGATACAGGCTTCAAAACAATGATTATATGGTTGCTCAAGGATCTTAATGAGAACTTCAAGGGTCTTAGTGAGACTTTCAAGGATCTTAGTGAGAATTTCATGGAAATTAGTGAGAACATCAGTGACATGAAAAAGGACTAGTCAGGAATTAAGCATGCACTAACTGAAATAAAGAATCAGGTGAGGCCAAGCTGTGAAGCAAGGCAGGCTGCTGCTCGTGCCAGGTCTTGCTGACACCAGCTGCTGATGGAGAGATTTTAGGAAAGTCTGAAGGCCGAGCCAGGACAGGCTACTCATACAGGAAAGCCACTGCAAACAACTTGCGAATTGGATGGGGCAAGGTCTCAGGCACTCACCAGGGTGAAGCAGACAGTGTGAGCCAAGCTGATGGAAACTCAGATATGGCTGACAGTCAGCTCTGCAACAAGGGAGGTCTCAGCATAGGAACCATGGCCCCTGTGAGCATCCTTGTCCAGAAGAAAACCTCCCTTGAGTTCCTGCCCCAATGTCAGACAGTCCAGTTCCTCCCGGTGTGTCCCCGGACGACCCCCTTGCTGCTGCCCCAGCGCTGGAGCCCAGTCTGAGCGAGTCTGTGTGCTAGCCCTTTAAGAGGAACCGCCTGAGTCTCCAGCAGCCTCCATGTCCCTCAGCCACAATCCCTGCCGGTGTTTACAGCCCGAAGTTACGGGAACTTCTCTTCCCAGCTCTGAAATCCTGGGCTGGGGGGCTGGGGTGGGGTTGGGACACTTGCTCCTCACAGAAGGCCTCCACAGTCGAGATATCCCTCCTGGTTAAAAAAAAAAAAAGTCACACGTGGGCATTGGGCCTGCTGGTTCCACGCCTCCCACCCTCCTGCCTACGAGGATCCCCCCGAGAGTGGGACCTGCTTGAGACGAACAAACCCGACACGGAAGCTGGGGTCCCGACCAGATCTTCTTTCCTCTGGGCGTTTTCAAACACCCACGCGAGCAAAGCTCTCCCCACGGGGCCCAGGCAGCCGGGTCTGAAGTCAGGCGGTTCCTCTGATGCGATTTGTTCCCTCAGATTTTCTCACTTCACGTTGGGACGTTGACCTTGAGCAACTGCCCCTCCTGCAGACACACACGGGGCCTTTCAGCACAGGGCCCCTTTCTGTGGCGTTTGGCTGGGCAGCTCCGTGCGAGGGGGGAACGCAGGGCTTGTCCACTGAGTCTTGGTTCATCTCACTTGGGTCTCGAGAGATTGGGTTACTGTTTCCCCTCCTCCTCCCCGAAGTGAGACCTAAATGCACCCTGTTTCCTAGAACTTGTTGGACAAGGTCTGGTGCCCAAGGGCCTTGGGAAGGGGCAGACTGGGCGTTCCTTAAAACCCAATGGCGCCCCCTAGTGACACACCCCACTCAAGAGCCCAAATCTAACCACAACCATTTAGAATGTTATTTCTTTGAAATTGGTTATTTTTTTTTCAATAACCAAAGCTCTCCACTGGGCTTATTATCTTTTCTGATCCAAAGAGGGTCCCTTGTTGGCCCCTGGGCCCTGGAGACGTTTCCCTGCTGCCAGGAAGGGGGGGCAGGCAGCGTGCCCCAGGGCGGGGGGGGGGGGGGGTGGTTTCTCAGGGCGTTCTCTCGTTCTCTCTCTGGGGAGGGGAGCTGCGTTGAGGTTGGAGCAAAGGAGGGGACCTGAGGAGCCGTACACGCCCCGACGCTGAGCCCAGCGTGGCCTTTCTGCTCCTGCACACTCAGCTTCGGAGCGAGGGGTTTCCCCGCCTGAGGGAGCGGGTGTGCTCAGGTCTCTCTCCTTCCGTGATGTCAGTGGTCAGGCTCCTGTGGGGTCATTATTTTCAAAGTTGACTTTGAACACAAAATCTCGGAAACGTGCTAAGTAGACGGATGCGGAGCTTCCCACGAGGCCGACGGGGGGAGGCTGCTGGCGACACAGGAAGGCCCAGGGCAGTGGCTGGGCCGCTCGGTGCCCACAGAGTCAGCTCTGTCCAGGCTGGAAAGCACCGCCCGCCATCACACACACACACACACACACACACACACACACACACACACACACACACGGGCTGAGAGGCTGGATCGGGGCAGCGCAGGCCTCGCTGTGCACAGGCCCGGCCTACATCTGGGCGGGCAACTGCCTCCCAGTCAGGGAAGACGAGAGCGAGTCTCGGGCTGACACTTCCCCGACCACGATGACAGGCCTGTTGGTTGTGTGCACACTGGGGGAGGGTGAGCGGCTGTGCCAAGCCCCTGGAGGCTGTGCAGGGTCACAGCCCAGGCCTGACCAGTCACAGGAGCCAGAGCAGAGGAGCAGAGGCGCCCCCCCCCCCCCAGTGTGAGCGCTCCCAGCGCATCTCTCACCTCCTCTGCCCTGTGACCCCGGGTGCCCCTCCCCCTCCCATTCCTCCTCCCCCCTCCTGGTTCGGAACCAGGATGCTTGTATGTCACCTCCCCGTGGGCAGCACCTGTGAGGACACAGAACACCAGGCGTCTCCATTCCCTGCAGGTGGCACAGACACAGG
>PVJC01011638.1:0-41159 GCA_004026665.1 Murina feae
GCAAAGGGGAGTCTTAACATTCATAAATCTAAGATGCTTTCCATCCTGATATTGTATGCATCTTTGAACGATGTTTAAGACCTGGTTTCAAATATTTTTTCTGCTGTGTGACTTGAGGACAATTACTTAAACTCTATGACTCAATTTCCTCATCCATAAACTTAGAATGATAATTGTACTTACCTCATAGAGATGACCAGCACATTAAACGAGCACACATTAAATGAACATATTAAGTTGACAAATGCATTCAATAATATAGGTTAAATGCTTAGAAGCAGACTTGGCACAAAGCGATCCCTATATGAGCATTTGTTATCGTGAATCCACAGCTAAAATGTGAAGGTGTCAACTGTGAACCTTGGAAGTAGGACACATGATCCCTATTTTCAACCTCTATGTCCCAGTAATGGTAAGAAGGTCTAGCAAGAGACCCAAACTACCACATTTAGGGTGGAAAAAAATAGGTCCTTTGACTGTGCACAACCACCTTAAGATCTGTTTTCTAACTCATCTACTGTGTACCTGCTCACAGCAAATAAAAACAAAAATAAGAGTAAAATAACACCATGCCCTATGCATAATGGATTGTAATACACCATTTATCAGCATAAAAACAAGTGAGCGGTCATGCATTTCAACAAATAAATCACCAGCAACATTTCTGGAAACTGAAACAGGAAACATCTGCAGGGAATTGAGCAAGTCTACCAAAATGGATAAGTCAGGCACTCCATGTGTCTGAATCAGAGTAGCTTTGATTTTGATTTTAAAGTAAAGTCTATCTCCTGGCTGATGACTCCAACCTCAGGTGTTGGAGTGCATATACTAGTACTCAACCTGTCCTACTGAAATCAGGGTCTCAAACAGCCTATTTCCTGCCCTAGCCAATTTGGCTCAGATTTGGAATCAGAAAGGCTAAAATGTCCACTCTTATGCCACGTGAGGCATCTTTGTAAAAGAATTATTTTGCATCAAAAATAACAGGATTCTCTGGGCCAACACCATCTTCTGGGTGGGTCCTGCTTGAGTTTTGACTCCCTTTGATCTTTGTGAAGCAGGTAACTTGCCTCTGATGCTGAGTTACAGGAGCTCTGTTGCTTCCAATTTTCATGTTTGCATGAACTTGTGGGATTCACAGAGGTTTGTTATTAGACTTACTCTATGAAATGCAAAGTGAAGCCCCTTTGGCAACAGCCATCCTTTTTTGATAGACAGAAATAAATAGTTTTCTAGTTTCTTTCTTCTCTCAACTTTGCAAATGAAGCACATTTGCCTGGAGGAGGCATGTAACATTATTCATTCATTCCCCACTCACTACAATTTTGCAAAAAGAGGAAATGGGGGAGGGGAGAAGAGGGGAGGAGAGGGAAGTGGAGGGAAGAGAAGCAAAAGGAGAGGAGAATATAATGACGTTCATTCATTAGGCATGTGTGTTTCATCATTACCACTAGGACTCTATTATACATTTAAATAATTCTATTTGGAAAATAATATTCAGAATACTAAAATAACAAATTTTGCAATTATTTTTTTCTTTTTAAATATATTTGTTATTGTTGATAGCATTACAGATATCTCCCATTTTCCTCCTCTTTCCCCCCTTCTCTTCCCATCCCTTACCTGCCCCCCACCCCCAGGTCTTCACTACCCTCTTCATTATCCTATTGTTGTGCCCGTGGCAAATTCTGCAATTCTTTAACTCTCCAATATTATGTGCATATATTTGGAGAATTTATAGCAATCTGTTAGGTTTTCATTCCAGTGAATTATACAGAAAAGTTTCACAAAAAATAAATACTTTTTAAGCTTCCAAAAAGTGCTATATTTACAGAAAAACAAATTAAAAGAAAGCTATGTCATTTTCATCTTTCTTTAAAAGTATACTTCAAAATGCTTTTCCCCAGTGGCTGAGCTAAATAAGACAGAAGAAACTTTCAGGACCACAATTCTGGCAAAGGGGCAATGTTTTCAGACAGTAACTTACTCATTTCCTTACAAACCAAGTGAAGAGTAGATTATAACCGAACACCTTAGTTTCAGATTAGCTCATGCTGCAGGCTTTAGGAATATAACTTTTTATTTCTCTAACAAGAAGGCAATGTAAATTATTTTCCAATAGCAGTGTGGTCCATGGTCATGTATAGTCACCAGAGCCAATTTTCTGGTAAGTTTCAGAGATTCCAAGGAGAATTTATCTAAGTCTACATTATGTACACTCTCCTACCTCTAACATCCCCTCAATTAAGACTAATCATTCTGATCTTCTCAAAAAAAAAAAAAAAAGGACAAGGAAAAGATGAAAACCAAATAAAGTTGTGCAACTTTTTTATGTTAAAAAAAAAAAAAAGGTAAAAAGGGCCCTGGCTGGGTGGCTCAGTTGGTTGGAGCACTGTCCGGTACACCAAAAGTTTGCTAGTTTGATTTCTGGTCAGGGCTGGAGGAAAAGGAAGAAGCATGAGAAGAAGTTCCCTCTTCTTTGGTGAGAGACTTAAGTACTGTGAGGAGCAGGCAGGACACCCCCTTCTCATTCTGCTCTTTGGCTCCTGGCCATTACCCACATGCCCTGGGAGCATCCATGTCTTCCCCCTGCCTCCACGTTGGTGTCCAAGCCTTAGCCCCTCCCAGAGCCTGGCTGTGCTTGCTCCCTGCCCAGCAGGACATTCTTTGTCTGTTTCACAATTTAAGAGCCAAACATCCTTATCAACTCAGCAAGATCCAAGCACTGCCAGGAACATGAAATGTACAGATCAAAACCCCAAGGAGTTTGACATTTATATTTTTAATAGATTTTCCCCCTCTTAAAACACCCACCGGCTGTGACTGAAGTGGAAATGTTTGCTTTCAACTGCGGTGTGTGCTCCCTGGGCTCTGAGGCTGCCAGTCCCCTGTCCTCAGAAGCAGAGTTTGTATCAAACAGAGCTGAGAATGCAGAGAGGAACAAAGGGCCTGAAATGCCACGTGACAAGAAAGATTTGGCTAAAACTCTTCAATAACAGGAACCTGGAGAAAGTTGAATTTATGGAGGAAGAAGGTGGAGAGAACAGGGCCCTTTAATAATCGTTTCTTGCAACCCCAAGATCTCATTTGGAGAAGTTGCCTTTCCTCTTCACTGAAAGGTAAATACTGCCAAATCTGTGGCAGCATTAAAACCTGGGGCATGGCTTTTGCTTCAAGTTGCTGTTGCCACAGAAAAACACCCACAGGTGGCCCTATGGCCATAGTTCTCCTGAAGGTCTGACTTAAAAACATTCTAAGCAAACCATTCACACATCTGAATCTAATATTCTCTGTGTTAAAATCATGATTAGTTGAAAATATTAAGAACCCTACTTTCTCAAATAAGAGGATTATAAACATTCTTTAGGTCTCCAGGTTCACTTACTGGCATCTCTGCTCAATAACAATAAGTATTATTCCTTCACCAGCAATATTTTCATTATGATGAGCAAGGCTGGGTTGGAGGCTGTTGTGGAAATATATATTTCTAGCCCCAACCACCTGCATCTAAACAGACTCTGAGCAGCAATTTTTTATTTAAATTATTGTTTAAAGTATTACATAAGTCTCCTTTTTCCCCCATGACCTCTCTCCAGCCTCTACCACCATCCACCCCCAGCACATGCCCTTCCCCCGCTACTGTCTGTGTCTATTGGTTATGCTCATATACATGCCTACAAGTACTTTGGTTGATCTCTTACTCCACCCCTCCCCTGCCTTCCCTCTTAGGTTGGATGGTGTGATCCATGCTTCTATGCCTCTGGCTCTATTTTTGTTCAGTTTATGTAAGAAACCATCAACAAAACAACAAGAAAGCTCATTGCATGGGAGGACATATTTCCCAATGTTATCTCTGATAAAGGTTTAATATCCAAAATTTACAGGGAATTCATACAACTTAACAAAAGGAACATAAACCACTCAATCAAAAAATGGGTAAAGGACATAAATAGACACTTTTCAAAAGAGGACATAAGGAAGGTCAAGAGACATATGAAAACACTAGGGGCCCAGTGCATGAATTCGTGAACCTTGAAAGGAACTGTGGGCCGAAAGGCTGTGGTGGGCACAGAGGCAGGTCTTGGCCCATCCTCTGAGCCCCCCCTGCCTGGCCCCACCTAACATGGCCCCTGGTCCCCTGCCTGCCAGCAGCCCTGCTTCCACCACCGCCGCCACTCCCATACACTGACAGCGCTGGCCCTGCTTGCACCAGCTGATAGCACAGAGCTATTGGGGAGAGTGCCATTAGCAGGTGTGAGTGGTGGCTGCTGCCCCAATTGCCCCTCAGGAGCAGGAGAAGGTAGAGAAGCCCTCAGAGGTGATTGGGCCTGATAGCCACGACTTGCACCCACTGATGGTGCTGAGTGATCGGGACTGGCACCGGGCACCTGCACCGGGTTTGAGTGGCAGCTCCAGTGCCAACTGCAGGTGCAAGCGGGACCATCACAGGCAGTAGGTGCAAGAGGCAGCTGTCAGCCCTGATTGCCCCTCAGGAGCAGGGGAAGGTGGAGAAGCTCTGAGGGGCAACTAGGGCTGGTAGCCACCACTCGCACTCACTGATGGGGCCAAGAGATTGGGGCCAACACTGGGCGCCAGCACTGTGTTCAAATGGGGCCAGTGCTGGCAACATATGCAAGCACTGGGTGGGACTGTGGCATGTGAGAGCAAAGAATTTTCAGTAACCACCAGAGCCTCACCCCAATGACAGCAACCGGCACCCCACCTTAGTCTGGCACCCCCACTCACCTTCTCCACCAACCCACCTTGGCCAACACCTGCCATGTTCCATGCTCTGCTGCTTGCTGCCGACACCCGCCATGTTCCATGCGCATCCCCTGGTGGTCAGCACAACCAGTTGTTTGGTTGCTCAGTTGTTCCACTATTTGGTTTATTTGCATATTAGCCTTTTATTACATAGGATGCTCAAAGTCTGAGCAGCACTTTTGAAAGGATTCCCTAAATCAAGTACATGCAAAAGATCTCTTTCACCCTCTCTGATTCCTTCTATTTTCTTACCTTGGTGTTCCTTCAATCCTTCAGCCCTAATACCAATATTAAATTAGGACAACTTTATACCAGAGAAGACTAAGTATATATCCACAATCCAAGGTTGGCCCCACCTTGCATTCAGACTAAGCCCTGACCTAAATATCACTACTAGCCCAGATAAGTCTAGAAGTCAGCGCTTATTTTCATGCAAGGCATGTGGACTTGGCACCTCATGCCCACTATAGTCTGTCCTGACCTGGCCTGGAATACAAGTTATGAAAACAAGGTCTCTCCTCTCAGCAGCACCCTTGCACCATGGTCACACTGTGCACCTTAGCACTCAAGGACATCTGTTTTCTGGTGCAGCTGATTCCTCTTTTCCCATGCCCTGATATTCATGCCCTTCTATTCCACTCATCGCTCCCACCCCACCCTAATCCCCACCACCTGTGCCAGGAGATGTGCTTTGCTTACACTGTGAGGTAGACCACACATGTAAAAGTATTGTTTCCATTTTAGAGATAAATAAACTGAGGCTCAGAGAATATACATGATACATACATAGGCATACTCATGGTGAGTGATTGGAAGAAGTTCAGTGTTCACCAGAGTTTATGGTCTTTCTTTCCTATGAAGAATTGATGGTTTAAAATAATATCTTGCAATGTAGCACTTTGTGAGAAAATATAATTTTAGAAATATTGTCTTATTTTGCTGTCACATCAACAGGCCCTGCACATAGGAGACGTGCATGCATGGACAATGCAACCCAACTTCCATGGATTCTGATCTGGACTCCATCCCTGACTAGCTGGGAAACTTGGGCAATCTATTAAATCACTTGAGATTTTTTTTTATCTAAATAAGAGGGAAGTGGGAATATAGTAAAAATGCTTCATTAAAATGCTGACATCTAATCTAATAAAAGAGTAATATGCAAATTGACCCTCACTCCATTACACCTAAGCCACGCCCACCAGCCAAGCCATGCCCACCAGCCAATCAGAGCGACTATATGCAAATTAACCCAGGCCAAGATGGAGGTCAATAGCCACGGAGCTAGAGCAAACAGGAGGCTTCCATTGCATCAGTGATGGAGGAAACTGCCTGCCTAGGCCAGTCAGGCCTCTGCTCAAGGCAACAAAGTTTCAATTATAGAAGCCACAGACCTGAAGCAAATAGGCTTTGTTTCACCAGTGAAGGAGGAAACTGCCTGCCTAGGCCAGCTGTGGTCTTCCACTCAAGGCAACAAAGTTTCAATTATAGAAGATAAATAAACCCCAGAAACCTGATTGCAGCCAGCCTCACTGGGACGTTGGGTCAATGGAAGCTGTGGCCAGCCTGCAAACAGCCATCTGCCCCTCATCCAGGCTGGCCAGGCACCCCAGCGTGAACCCCACCCTGATCTGGGATACCTTTCAGGGCAAACGAGCTGGCCCCCACCCATGCACCAGGCCTCTATCCTATATAATCTTATATAATAAAAGGGTAATATGCAAATTTACCCTAGCAACAGAATGACTAGAAATGACTGGTCACTATGAAACACACTCACCACCAGGGGGCAGATGCTCAATGCAGGAGCTGCCCCTGGTGGTCAGGGCACTCCCACAGGGGGAGCTTTGCTCAGCCACAAGCCAGAAGTCTGCCAGTACAGTGGTGGTTTTGGGAGCCTCTCCTGCCTTCTCAGCAGCGCTAAGGATATCTTACTGCAGCTTAGGCCTACTTTCTGCTGGCAAGGGGACATCCCCTGAGGGCTCCTGGGCTGCCAGAGGGATGTCTGACTGTCATCTTAGGCCCGATTGCCCAGGGAGCGTGCCTAAGCCAGCAGGTGGACATCCCTCGAGGGGTCCCAGACTGTGAGAGGTCACAGGCCAGGCAGAGGAACCCCCCCCTCCCCGAGTGCACAAATTTTTGTGCACCAGGCCTCTAATATAGAATAACTTAGAATAAAAGTTAAGCACATCCCCCGGCACTTAATCATGGGCTGATGGAGTTCAACTCCTTTCACCGTGCCTAAATTCATACTGGTCTAGGTTGAATTAAGTCATTGATAAGATTTCCTTACAAGTTTAAAATTTCATTAAAATGTCCTTAGTCATTTCTGGTTCCCTCCCTTGTTGCAACTCCCTGACTATGCTTTGTTCACAGATGAGTTCTTCAGGGAATTTGGTTAAGATTGATAGGCTGGGGTTTTAATCTGACCTTATATCCCTGGGCTACTGCTGTGCTGACTCTAGATGAGTCTAAGTGACATCAGAGGAAGCTTCTCTCTCCCCCTCCCCCTTCACCTCCCAAGCTAATATTATCAACATCAGCCGGAGGCAAGGAAGTGATAGGTACAAGCAACAGGCATGGTAAATGAATTATCTCAAGCTACTTATTCTTTGTCAGTGAGGCAAGCAACTGAGCAATTTATCAGCAATACAATTCCAAGTTTTCCCAAATGAGTTGGCATAATGCCCGCCTTGACTTGCATTGTCAGCCTAGTTTATAAAGAAAAATTGAGGACATTCTGTTTGCAGTTTTGTTTTCCTTTCTTCTTTCTTCCCTTTAAAAAGTAAGTACTTATTAGTTCCAGAGATCAATTAAAAAGTAGACAGGAAGCTGATAGTTAGGAAATAAAGAGAATATGAGGTTAAATACAAGATCTGCAATAGACCTGCTTTGAAATCTCTATGCCTCAGTTAACCAAGGTTATTTGAGGATAATACTTGATGATGGAGAGCTGCTCACTCTCCCTAACTTGGAGAATGATTTTTCTCCTTTGTAAAAACCTCCACCTTTAATCAAAACTTCTCTCCACTGGGCTTGTTTTCTCTCTCCTTTTATTAAATCTAATTTGATAAACCCAGTCTTTTGCACTGAACCACCTCTATTGCCCACCTCTCCAACTCCACAATAAATAAATATATAAATAACAACAGGTGAAATCTATATAATCAACCAGAAGCAAATGTATTTCTAATTAAATATTATAAATATGGGTCACGCTTTAGAACAAGCAAAAACAAGTCAAGCATCATTGTTTTTAATTTGTTCTGGGTCATTGTTCTCTTCTGCCTGCCTGTGCAACACTAATGAATCATTTTGATAAAAATTCATTTTTTTCACCCATCTGTTATATTGCACTTTTAATGTCAACTTTTCTTAATGTTTCTTGATTTGTTCGAGCCTCAGCTGAAAATACACCACATTTTATTAGAATAAAGTCTCATGTAATTGAGGGAAGTAGCTGCAAGACCATTTTCTACCCTGCCTTTGCAGTTTCTGTATTGAATTTATTAGATGACACCTAATCTAATAAAAGAGTAATATGCTAATTGTGTCACTCTGCTACATCCCAAGCCATGCATGCCCACCAGCCAATCAGGGCAACTATATGCAAATTAACCCAACCAAGATGGCAGCTGGTAGCCCCAAGCTAGAGGAAACAGGAGGCTTGGTTGCCCCAGCAATGGAGGAAGCTGCCTGCCTAGGCTGGTTGTGGCCTCAGCTCAAGGCAACTAAGTTTCAATTATAGAAAATACATAAATCCCAGATACCTGCTTCCAGCCAGCCTCAGTGGGAGCTTGGGTGGCTGGGGGCTGTGGCCAGACTGCAAACAGCCATCAGCCCCTCACTCAGGATGGCCCTACATTCATGAGGTGATGGTCCCTGCTGGGGGGCTTGGCCAGCCTGAAAATGGCCCTCAACCCCTCACCCAGGCTGGCCAGGCACCCCAGTGGGGGACCACCACCCTGAACGGGCTGTGGCCAGACTGAAAATAGCCATCAGCCACTCATCCAGGCTTGCCAGGCACCCCAGCAGGGACCCCCACCCTGAAGGGGGTGTGGCCAGCCTGAAAATGGCCCTCAGCCCCTCACCCAGGCTGGCATGAACCCCAGAGGGACTCCCACCCTAACCCAGGACACCCTTCAGGGCAAACCTGCCAGCCCCCACCCATGCACCTATAAAATGAAAGGGTAATATGCAAATTGACCCTAACAACAGAATGACTGGAAATGACTGGTCACTATGACACACACTCACCACCAGGGATCAGAGGCTCAATGTGGGAGCTGCCCCTGGTGGTCAGTGTACTCCCACAGGGGGAGCTCTCCTCAGCTACAAGCCAGGCTGATGGCTGCCAGTACAGTGGTGGTGGTGGGAGCCTCTACTGCCTTCTCAGCAGTGCTAAGGATGTCTTATTGCAGGCTTAGGCCTGCTCCCTGCTGGCAAGCGGACATCCCCTGAGGGCTCCCAGACTGCCAGAGGGATGTCTGACTGCCATTTTAGGCCTGATCGCATGGGGAGCGGACCTAAGCCAGCAGGTGGACATCCCCTGAGGGTTCCCAGACTGTAAGAGGGCACAGGCCAGGCTGAAGGACCCCCCTGGGCACACAAATTTTTGTGCACCAGGCCTCTAGTTGTTTAATAAAATTATATAGATTTCAGGTATATATTTCTATAATAAATCATCTGTATGTACTCACCATCCCAAGTCAAGTCTTCTTTCATCATCATTTATCTCCTTTTACCCACTTCTACTTCCCCTACTCCCCTTTTCCCTCTGGTAATCACCATGCTATTATCTGTGTCTGAGAGTATTTGTGTTTTCATTGCTTAATCCCTTCACTTTTTTCACTCAACCTCCCAATCACCTTCTCATCTGACAGCTGTCTGTCTGTTCTTTGTATCTATGTGTCTGTTTCTATTTTTTTGTTAGTTTATTTTGTTCATTAGATTCCACATATAAGTGAAATCACATGGTACTTGTCTTTATCTGACTGGTTTATTTCACTTGGCATAATACTCTTCCAGGTCCATCCATGCTGTCGCAAAAGATGAAATTTTAAGTTTCAGCATATGTTAGCATAATTCTCTCATTCAATACCATTTCCAAAGGCAGAGAAACCCTTTTGAATCAATTTCTTGATTCAGAAGGAGGTCAAATCAAATAAGCAGTTTATATACATAAAAAAGTGGGATCTGATAGCAGCACATGTCAAAGGCAATAGAGAAGAGAATATTTCATTTGGGGAACAATTCTTAAAGCATAGAAAGTTTTATTCTATTGTAATCAAATGGGAAAATTTGAGAAGCAAAAATCCTCTAGCTTTCCACTGCCATCTGATAAAACTAGGACAGATGAAAGTTTTTAAAATAAGAAAGGTACACAAAGATTATTTCCCAAATTCATATATGGGTCATAAAGTTATATGCTAGAAAGTCGATGTGGCTCTCAGCAAAGCCCAACCTCAGCATTTCTTCACTGACTGGAATTCCAAATGTTAGAAGCAAGACCAGCAACTTGACAAAGTGACTGAATATTTAAGAACAAACAGTCATGTAATGGGAGAAGCTGGGCAGATAAAGTTGGACACAAGTCACAGATGAAGAAACTGAAATGCAGGGAGTTTCAGGGATTCCCTGGAGATTAATATTGGCTACAAACACCAGAAAGCTTGAGTTGGGTCATAATTGGTATACTTTGGGACAAATTGAGAGGATTTTAAGAGAACATATAATGGACCTGTGAAAAGCAGTGTTTAGGAAAATGAGACAGTATATTGATTGAGGTTCTCTAGAAAAACAGAATCAATAAGATGTATGCACAATGGATGGATGGATGGATGGATGGAGAGAGAGCTAGAGATGATAGATGATAGGTAGATGACAGATAGATAGATAGATAGATAGATAGATAGATAGATAGATAGATAATTGACAGATAAATTTATTATAGGAGTTGGTTCACATAATTATGGAAGTTGAGAAGTTCCACAATCTTCAAGCTAGAGATCCAGGAGAGACAATGGTATAGTTCTTGTCCACTTCCAAAGATCTGAGAGTCAAGAGAACTGAAGATGCAAAGACCTAATGAGAGCTAGGAGAGCTGATGGTGTAACTAGTTCAAGGGCAGGATAAACCAATGTTCTAACTTAAGAACAGTCAAGCAGAGAGAACTCTTCCCTACTTTGCTTTTTGTTCTATTCACACTTTCAATGAGTTGCATTAGACTCACCCAAACTGGGGAGAGCTATCTGCTTAGTCTGCCCATTCAAATGTTAATCTCATCTAGAAACACCCTCACAGACAAACACAGAATAATGTTTAATCAAATATCTAAGCATTCCATATCTCAGTCAGATTGGCACTCAGTAATCAACACAGTGAGTGTAGCATATTCTCCAGTACACCAAGTCATATTTGCTTATGGACTTAAAAGAGCAATCTATCAGTGTCTATTCATTCTGAGGTTTGGGGCTCCCAAAGATAATTATCAATCTAAAAATAATTTTAGTCTCATTTTGCTTCCTGGAATATCATCCCCACTCCTTCCTATGGCCTAAAAAACCTATGAAACTTTGTTCCCTCACCTTCCTCTCTGCACTGCCCAGCCTTTTCCCCATGTTACTCCACCAATATTGGCCTTGTTTTCATCAAAGGATCACAGCTATTCCATCAGCCTGGAAAGCTTATCTTTGCATGGATGCTTCCTTCTCATCATTCAGGTCTCCTTTCCAATGTCTCTTCCTCAAATATATCTATCCTGACCACCCTAAGTAAAGTCTCCCTGTCCATCACTCTTTGCCTGGTAGTAATTCTTTGCATTGAGCTTAATGCTATCTGATAGGTTCTTCTTTATTTGCTTACTGATCCTTGCTCCACACAAAAACACTTACACTGCAGCCATCTAGAGCAAAAAATATACACTTGTGCCTGCTGCATAATAGAATCTTTATAAATGTTTGCTGAATGAATTAGTGAACTCTTTAGAGGCAGAGCAAGTGAACACCTAACCAGGTACAGCACAACCACAGATAAACTGGTTGGAAGGCAACATCTTCCTTTAGTGTTGGTGAATATTCTGCTATAAAAGAAAAGGGATGAAAATGTTCTTTCATTCCCAGTATTTTATTATAAACCCCCACTTTCATTATGCACCCTCTCCCAGAATGTGTCAATGTGTCTGATAAATTTAAATCATTAGTACCCAATAGGAGAGTAGAAGAAACAGAAAAGAGAAGGCAATGAAGTCAAGCAAGTTATATTTCAGGCCAAGTCCCACAGAAGATAGCTCCAGTTGATACTGCAGAACTCTGGAGCTTAAGTTAAATTATGAAGCTGACTCCCAATTTAGAGCAAAGGAGTTGGTCTTTCATATATAAATCAGTTATTGACAAAGCTCTCCCCAAGGGATTGAGCACTCCCATGGACTTCAAGATCTTTCTGCTGCAAACAAAACAGCTCCAAAGATCTAGGGTCTCAGGTGTAGGTCCATAGAAGCCAGGATACACAGAAGTGTGGGCTGAGATACAGAGGAAGGGTGAAAAGGATTGGAGTGGATCTGGGCAGAGCAACAATAGAGGACTCTAGCACCATCAAGGCACTCATAATATACTGGGGAAGACATATGTGATAGAGAGATGTAATCATGACTTGAGTTATAAGAGGAATCAAAACAAAGCAGAGATTTGGGATTGGAAATAAATATGCTTATCTTAGCATCTTAGCATGAGTGATTAAAGTCTTTGGGGACATAGTCATGCCTTTCCCATGGCCCCTGGGTTAGGTGAGGGGTTACAGATTCACAATGTAACAGGCTCTATAACAAACAAACTTTGTGAAAGAGGAAAATATGGAGGCTTGGAAGAATCCATCAATAAATAAAACCTATGGTGAATGAGTCACAAATTTAGCTCTAAGCTTTCTAGCATGCAACATAAAAATAGAAAACTTCTCTGTGATAAGATCTGAAATGTCCATAAATCAAAAACAAGCCAATGGTCCCCGAAAATTGCAATGTTCCCTGGCACTAAGATCCTATAGGAATTTCTCCTAAGGTTTCTGATTTTAAAAGAAAAGAAAGAAAAAGAACTATTGTAATACAATAAATACAGTGACTCTAAACATCACTAAGATTTCAGAAGGCTATTTCTTCTATCAAAGTAGTCTGAACAAATATTGCAACAAAATCAAATTCAATTCAAAAATATCCTTCCAGGCAAGGTCTCAGATTAGGTTCTCTGGTCATTCCGTGTGATCCAGGTATATATTTAAGAATATCCAAAAGGGTATGGGCTGGCGGATCTCAAACAATCCTCCCTGAATATCGTTGCTCTTAATCTTTTCATAAACTTGGAACAGAGATTAGTTGGGTATAGTTTCTCTGGGTGAGATACCTCAAGTTCAATTTCCCCACATTTTCTATAGTACACAGAACTATGTGCCTGAGTCACCAGCAAGCAGGGCAATGAACTGTCATGGAACTCAATGAGGAAAAAGACTAGAACAAGTGCTTGAATGCAAATTTGTCCCATTCCCCACCCCACCCCCCAATAAGGAAGTGAGATGAGGAAGAACTAGCCTGGGGGCTACGTTCATTCAGAAGGTTCTTCCTAATCTGCTCATTAAGAATGTAAACTGAGCTAAATTAGGACCCCAGGTTCCACTCTATCCACATTGCTGAAAAAAATGTCACAGCCAGGTAGATAACCACCTAGAGTCTAGGTCCTAGACCAAAAAATTTTTTAAACACTTTAGAATATAGTGACTGAAAGAGACTAGACTTTGGGTGGTGAGTACAAAATGCAATATACAGATGATGTATTATCAAACTGTACAATTGAACTTATATCATGTTATTAACTAATGTTCCCTCAATAAATTTAACAAAAATAAAAACACTTTAGAAAGTACCAGCCACATATATAAATTTGGGCTATTGTTTTTTTCTAAAGGACTGTCCAAGATAAACTATTTAGAACATGTACAAATAGGTAACTTCATACGGCAATGTATAGAGGGGAATTATGATCCGTAGGCAATTTAGAATGGACTTCATGGAATTTCACACTTCTCTACATTCCCACCATCGGTGTGTGATAGTCTGCTTGGTTCATACATTTGGCAGCATTTGGAGGATACTTGTGACATATCTTCCAGAAATAAAAATGGATTTTTCTGTTTACTAAATCCTTCCATTTCTAGAAATTTACCCTACAAATGTACATGTAAACAGGTGGTAAAATGTACACCTGGAATGTCTGCTAAAGCAAGAAGCTGGAAACAATTTTGATGTCTGTCTATAGAGGACTGGTTAGTTTATTCATGCAATGGAATTTTGTACTATTCTCTGAGGGGGATGAGTCTATATGGAGTAATATGGAGATATTTATTAAATACTAAGTGGCTAAGGGAGATGTGTAAGTATGAACAATATAACTATTGTGTAGTGTGTGTGCATATGTGCGTGTGCATATGTGTATTGAAAACCTATTGAAGCAAACTGTTATGAGAAAGAGGCTGGTAAATGGCAAACCAGACTCAGATAGCTCACCCAGGCCTCCCCTTACCCAAATATGTGCTCTTTCCATCACACAAGAGAGGAGACAGGTCTGGCTTCCATTTCCAGGCTAATCACACACAGCTAGTAAATGGTACTTGGCCACTGGTGAAATGCAGGCCCCCACACATGCTCTTTCTTCTCACACATTGTTTCCTACAGTCATTGCTGTGACTTAAGAGTGTGCTTGTTTGTTTAAATTACTATAAAACCAAATACCCTAAGGGGAAAATCCAAGGATCTTTATTTCAAATAAGTCCCAGCCTACCATCTTGTGAGTCATTTTTTTCTGGCAAAGGAACTCATTTGTTGCTATAATTGCCTCAGTGCAACTTTATCACCACAGTCTGGGTAAGCACCACTGTCCAGTAAGAGTGACCTCCAATTGGATGGATGGCCTGACCTTCGACTTTGACAAACATCCCCCTGCTGTCCTTGTCCATCATTAGCGACTCTCCCATTTTCTCACGGTTACCACTCAGAAACCCAGAAAAGTGTTCACACGAACACCCAATGAGCTTGTTTACTCATTTGGGGCTTGCACTCAATAAGCCTTCCATTCCCTGATATTAAGCTTGTCCACTTTGTAGCACAGCCTTATAAAGTTGTAGTCCATTTACTCAAAATGTAATATTTAATGTTTTTGTAAATTTTAATAACTCAAGCTTTTATTTTGATTGGTAGATGTCTTAATCAGTGGGCTGTGATAACAAAATACCATAAACATAATTGTTTATAAACAACAGATACTTGTTTTGCAGAGTTCTGAAGGCTGAAACGCCAAGATCAGAGTGCCAGCATGATCAGGTTCTTATTAGAACCCTCTTCTGGGTTGTAAACTGACATCTTCTTTCTGTATCTTCACATGGTTGGAAGAAGGCAAGAGAGCTCTCTGGGTCCTTTTTATAAGAGCACTAATCTCATTCATGAGGCTATCACCATCATGACCTAATTATCTCCAAAGTCCTCATCTCTGAAACCATCACATTGAGGGTTAAGATTCCAACATGTGAATTTTGGCAGGCACATAACATTAAGTTCATTTCAGTAGAATATATTGTTTGGATGCACTTATGATTATAAGTGCCCAAAGATAATTCTATATTTATTGTTGATCTATAGATCTCTTAATTCACTAAGGACATTGCATATGCATGATGTTATGTTCCCATCAATATTTGAATTCTTATTATCACCACGAACATAATTTTTCTTTTAATTGTATTTTCAGTAGCATTTATATATGTGTCAGATTTCTCATCTTTGACAGAATAAATGTCCCAAAATTTTACCCTGATTTACTGAATAAGTGGACAATTGATCAATAATTGAGATGATCTTCTTACTTGACTGATCAGATGATATCATTTAACTATTTGTTTGCAAAGACCTTTTTCTACTAATGGAGTCAACACATCAACAATTATGTTTTTGTTTTGTGTGTGTGTGTGTGTGTGTGTGTGTGTGTTTTTGTGGGGGAGTACATATAGAAGAAATAAAATTTAAAAAAACAGGTAGAGTAAATGCAGAACAATACTCAGTTGATATACATAAAACACCTTGTTGCACATCATCTGTAGTTGCAAGTGCTAAGTCCTCATGTCTAAGCACAGTCTGCAGTGGATGGTTAAATGTCAAAAACTATTTTGAGTAGCTTTCAAAGTCATCAGCATCTTTCTAGAGAAGTAAACATAGTGTTTAATTTCCCATCAAACATGCACTTTGGCTTTTTTAGCTCATTGCTTGCAAAAACAAAAAGAAATTATTAAACAATACAGTAAATGGGGTTGAAGAATTATACCACAGAATAAATGACAGAACCACTGTAGAAGGGAGTCAAACTACTCTCTAGCTGCTCTTGGGCAGAGTTGCTCAGTCTCTGCAGGCTGATGGCATTGAAGTAACTTGTAGCCTATAATTTCCTGTGTTTCCCACTGGTCCTGCTGACATACAAACCAAGTGGCTGGCATGACAGTCAGCAACAGATACTCTTCTCCCACCTCCACTGAAAAGCATAACAAAGTAGCTGTCAACCCCAACATTTCTCCAAACACTTCGTTTCACCAGTAGGTGCCTGGCACGCTGTCCTTGGAAGGGTTATTTTGAGACTGGAAAGGATCAGAAGAGGACGGGTTACCACTGGTTGTCATTCAAATGTAACCATGTTAGGAGCGGACTCTGTTCTCTGTAAGCAGTATCAGACATCATAGCAGAAAATGTTAATTATTCACATAAGCCCCACACGATTGTCTACAGCAAGCATGTCAAACTCGTGGCCCACACGCTACATGTGGCCCACCATGAATATTTCTGCAGCCCAGCCAATATAACGGTATGTAAGAAACATTTTAATAAAAATTTCATAACTTAACTTTACAATATTCTGTTATACATAATTATTAATAATGAACTACAACGTTTGCTAATGACTGATTACTATAGTCGTGTTGCATTCATTTCCCTTATGTGCCTTACATACAGGCACAGCATTTCTCTCCACTAATACTAGCAGCAAATATTTTACTAACCGATTTCCACATCATTAGTCTTGGACTGACTTGTTTGGTGTGCACAACAGGAAATATTTCAATTTTGGAAAATAAGAAAAACGGGTTTATTTGCATTATGCTTATTAATTTATGCAGTTATTAGTGTCTGCTAACTTAATGTTCAAGAAAAAATATTAATTTTTATTAATATGTTCAATTTTATGTTAACAATTACTCATTTATTTCAGCCCTTTGTATTCAGCATGTCTCTATCGAAATAAACCTACGTTTCTATGAAAATTGACGCTTTTGTTTTTTGCAGCCCACATAAACTTAAACCTTGTTATTTGGCCCGTGATAACCTTTGAGTTTGACATGCTTCATCTAGAGGTTCACAGAGTAACTGATACATTGACATGTGACCTTTATTTGAGGACCAAGGAACCTCCTCTAAAGGGGATATAGCAGTGAGAACAAGATCTTGCTGTCCTTTTGCAGAAGCTGCTGACCTGATGCAAAGATGAGGTGAAGCCAATGCATCAGCTTAGAGACTATACTTGAAAACAGATGGCATATATCTTAAATCAACAGTATAGAGTGCTGTGTTCTCCAATCAGTGGAATACAGCCATCCAGGAACCCAGGCTTGTAAGGAGTGATTTTATCAGTATTCTCAGTGACCCAGTTAGGACTTTATTCATCCTCTCCTCACAAACTTGGTTCTATGAATGTATAGTTTCTTGCCCCAGTGGGGTTAGACTTTCACAGGTGCACAGGAAATAGCCAACCCTACATAAAGTCTCTTGTCATCTTGGTCTCCAATTGCCTGTAGATAGCAGGAAAATGAGGAAACTTCCACACTGGCATGGGTAATGGACCTAGACCATGCTAAGGAAGCCCGGCCACTGGTACATAGAGGAGTAAAGGACAGAAACATTACATAATCCACTGCTACCTCCATACATACTTTTATTCTAATTGGGCAAGTAGACTAACCCGGACTGAAAACTCAGAGCAAAGGCAAAAAAGGAAATGAATAATTGTGAATTAATAATACCATCTATCATACCAAGCTAAGCCAAAAAATCATTTTGATTTGCTCTGGATTGGAGCAAATTTCCTTCAGGTTCATCTTTGGGCTTTTAATTACTTCCCATTATCATTAATTGTTGCCTGACCAGAAGCATTCATTTTCCATTTATCCTCTTATAATACTAGAACAATGCCAGATAACACTGACCAGGCTTGACAGAATATCATATAAGGAGATTAGAGTGCTGCACGGATTATTATTTTTCACAGAATTACTTTTGAGACAAATTGAATTTCACTGCCTGAAATGAATTTTTATGTTTTACAGAGAAGGGACAAATGGGTGTCACACATTACAAAGTACATGGCAATGACATAATTGAAAGAAATAAAAGTGATTTTTATACATGAGAGTGAATGCTATCTCTGAATGAGCTTTAGGAGGTTTGCATCAATGTCCACACATGACTCATCACTGCAGAGTACAAGTGACAAAATTAAGATTACTACATTTCAATAAAAAATTAGAGAGGCGAATTCTCATTCTCGCAGATATTTTTCAAACTCAAATGCCAAGACTGCCCTGAAGTCAAGGGAATGGAGATGTCTCCAACAGGATTTCCACCCTGAAATCCGCATGTCCAATAATCTTTGTTATTACCAATATTAAATAGGGTTTTGTAAAAAATGTAATGGGATTGATGAAGATACACATCATAGAAAAAGAGAAAGTATCTTCACAATGGAGGTTGAACAAGTCTTGTTGTGCTGGGTTAGCTTTCTCTGGGATATACCCATCTACAGCCTAAGGGCCACCAAGGATGATGGTTGATTCTTATTAGGACAAATAAGACTCTCTCAGCCCTACTGGTGTTAGGATTGGAAGAGAATTGGTTGGGGGTGGTGAAAGAAAAAGAAGAATTTCTCCCATGTTTGGGGCTCAAGCTACTAAGTGAAGATGGATGTCATTGCTCAGATAAAGGAGGCTAAGAAAGGAAGTAATTTCTATAAATACCTTTATAAGTCACCATAAACATATTGTCCTAAGTCTTAGTCTACTGAGAGCTGGAAGTTTTGCTTTTTCGTCAGGTTTTGATAATGGACTGGTTGAAAGGGAAGTACTTGCCTTTCTCTTCTGCATTTCTCTTGACAGGACTGACCACCTGAAACACCCCGGACAGTGATTCTGCTCCCTTTTCTGCATCACCAGTGTCTCTCAGACTTTTTTGGCATTTTTTCTTTAAATTGTCCTTTGAAGAAACTTGTAGTGATATTGTTGTCTCACTCAATGTTAACTAACTCCTCAAGCTGAAGTGGGTGCCTATATTTGTAAGATGATATTTCAAAGGCCAGACTTACTGATGAAAAACAAAAGACAAAACAAGTTTCTTCTTGTCATACAAGAGAGGTGACATATTCTGTACCAGAATAGGCCTTACTTATGGCCAAGAAAGGATAATGTAATTAGAAGATAATTACAGCATCTAACTTCTATCCCAAAATATCCATACTATTGCCAGCCTTTCAATCAATGATGTTTTGTTTCTTCTGATCTTAAAAGTTGCTCTTCCAAAGAGAATATAGTCAATAACATTATAATAACTATGTATTGTTTCAGATGGGTACTAAACTTATTAGAGTAATTATTTCATGAGTTATATAAATGTTTAATTACTATGTTGTATAATTGAAACTAATATAATATTGTACATCCACCATCATTTAAAAATAAATTAATACTTTTTTTAAAAAAGAAAGTTGCTCTTCAATAAATAGGAGTTTCTCTTCCTTGATAATCTCTTCAAAGACTATGGTCAAGGAAACTAAATATGCTTGTCCTTGAAAATAAAATTAAGCCATAAGATGTGACCTAACCTTTTCTTGTTATTATCCAAAACAATGGGCTACTCAGAGTGGAGGCAAGAAACAAGATCAAGCAAACAAGTACTATTACCTGACCATGAAGATATCATTAAAATTGGTCTGAAGAGATTTCACTCTTCCTAGGACTTGGCAGACCTTCACATTCTTCTAAGGATTTGCAGCCCTTTAAGAATAAAAAAGGGGAAGATGAAATCAAGTATTATAGTATTCTGATAAAACAACAGAAGGCCAATATGGTTTGCAAAGTCTTTTTATGACTTTTAACTCATTTAAACTTGACAACAACCCTTTGAGGGAGATGATACAGAGAGTTAGAGGAGATTGCACACAGAAAAGCCATACACATAGTAGTGTGGCACAAATCCATATAATCCACATTGAGTGTTGACTGTGCATTGTAAGGTGAGCTACTTGAACTTTTTAAAATGCATCCCCCAGCTCTAGCTGGTTTATCTCAGTGGGTAGAGCATCGGCCTGTCGACTGAAGGATTCCAAGTTCAATTCCAATCAAGGGCATATGCCTGGGATGCAGGCTTGATCCCCAGTAGGGGATGTGCAGGATGCAGCCAATCAATGATTTCCTGTCATCATTGATGTTTCTCTCTCTCCCTCTCCCTTCCTCTCTGAAATCAACAAAAAATATATTTTAAGTAAAATAAAATGCCCCCCATTCATAAAATGAGGATGGCCATCCTACCTTACAAATATATTATAATAATTAAAGGTGCTTAGGGATGTTTATAGCTTGGCACAGATGCTGGCAGATGGGAAATGCCCATCACTTTGTAGCTATTATAATATGTATATTTATCACAAAGTACACACCAAACAGGCTTCCTAGCTGAGCCTCACATGTCCATTGAACGTTAGGATCACAACTGAAATAAGCTGACAGAGCTGAGTTCCCAACTTTTCCGGTGAGAAATTAGTGAAAGCTAAAGAAGGACAGCAAGATATGACACTGGGGACTTTCACTCTCCCAGCGGACTCCATCAGAGTCATAAATCAGCTCTCTCCACTACCGCCTTGAAAACCTCACATGTAGAAGCCTAGAGGCTATTTTTCTATCTCCAAGCCAGTTTTCCCCTTGACATGGCAATAAATTACTGATTCCAATTGGTGAAGGCCAAGTTCAGATGACCTTTCACACACCAGGGGGCACTAGCCTAGAGGGGAATGTGTATCTGTGGGAGAAATTCTTAGGAATGACACAGGAAGTGAGCTAAAAAAAAAAAAAAAATTAAGATAAATAACAAGAACTCCAGAGTCCAACTTTCTTCTTGGAGTAGACATTTCTACCAATACTGGCAAATTTATCCTAGTCTTAAACTGAGTTTTGGAATATTCCTAACCTCACCTCTTACCTATCCTTTTCACACCAACCTTTTGAAACTACTACCAGTTTCTCATATATTTACATCTATTGCACATCTGCAAATATTCACGCTCAAGAATCCCTTGGCATGGAACACAGCCTACCCCCTTCAGCTAATTAACTTTTATGTACCCTTCTAAAAAATACTCAGCTCAAGTGTAATCCCTCCTCTAAGAACTGCCTTTGGAGTGGCCACTCCCTTTCTACTCAGATTCTGATGCCCCATCTCTGACCTTCACATTTGCTCAATACACAATTGGTGATCACCCATCAACTGATAAATCCTACCTTCTCATGATGTTCTTTTCGTGTCAACTATTTAATAGTATCACACTGTTTACACTCATTTATGTATGTGCCTTTCCCATTTGAAAGAACGTCCCTTAATGGCAGGGACCAAGTACCATGCATCTCAGTTTCCTCAGTACCTACTATAACACATTCAGTCTATTTTTAATACATAAATGAAGGATGAATAGAGGGAAGAGGGGAAGAGGGTAAATGAGAAAAGGAAGGAGGGACAAAAGAAGAAAAGGAAAAAGGATGCATCTTTGAATCTCCCCTCCTTCTTTTCCATCACTGATCACCAAGGTGGGCAGATCTAGTTTTCTAGCCAATTTCTTCTTAGTGAAGTGATCTATATCTTGCTTAGGAGAAGTGAGCTCAACCCTATGATCTCCTCTAAACAAGCACCTCTTTAGACACCTTTGGATATGATACTGCAGAAAGAGCATGTGTTTTTGGCCTCCTCCAGACATCTGTTTAATCCATCTCTGCTACTTAAAATCTCTCTGATCTTAGAAAAGTTATTTCACATCATGGTCTCATTTTCCTCATCTGTGAAAACAGTATTTACTACCCCCACCTTGAAGGTAAGAGGAAGAGGACATGAGGACTGTGAGAGTTGTGGGGACTTTTATTAGGGCCTAAAGCAATCAACAGCAGATTTCTCGGCTATCAGAGTTATTATGAAGTTTTTCCTAAGTTTCATTCACTTTTTCAAAGTCCAGGAAGTTTTATAAGTAAACCTTGTAAAAATGTCTAATTCTGTTTCTTTCCATCACACACCCAGTACACTAATAACATTAGACTCCACTTAAGATTCTCTCAACTTAAATAGTTCCTGCTAAATGGATCTTTTAAAAGTCCTTGGGGAAATATATTTGCATAGAAAATATATGCCAAGAAAATAAATATATACCTACTGCATAACCAGAGAAAATTCAAATTAGTGAGAAAAGCATCAAGTTCACAGTAAATAAATAGGAAACTCCTGGTAGAGGACAGGCGACCAGAAGTGAGGTCCAGCGCCCTGAGTTCCAAACTCAGCTCCACCTCTGTTCTCTGATCTTAGAAAGTTACTCAATTTTTCTGGGCCTGAATTTCCCCATCCATAAAATAGGGTCACCGTTATTAAGTCAATCTTTATAAGAAAGGTAGGGTGAGGACGATAGAAATTCCCACTAAATCCTTGACTAACTTCTTAGAACCTAGTACATTCCAATAAACTATAGCTTTTTATCTTTCTCTAAAATGATAAATTTTCCTCCCATACAAAGATAGGTCAATTTAAACACTAATTAGATGCCATTTATACCTACTGTATTAACAAAACTGATTAAAGTGACAATACCCACTGCTGACAGTGTCCTGGGGAAACGTGTCTGTTTATACTTTTCTGGGAGCAAGGCAAACAGTTTCAACCCTTAAAGAAAAACAGACAGGCTGAGAGTCATACAGAGATTTCAGGAGCGAGCCACAGCCTTTCACATGAAATTCTTCCACTGGTTATTCTTCCAAAGCAGAGATTTCCAGCTTTAACTCGGGCTGCCTCTCAGAGGGATATGGGCAAGTAGACTTCATTTTTGCTCATTGTATATATTAAGTCTGTGAGATGCAGGAGAAAACATTATTTTTCCAAAGTTTAAAAATATATCCTGTAGGGCCCTGGCTGGGTGGCTCAGTTGGTTGGAGCATCAATTTGTACACCAAAAGGTCATGGGTTTGATCTCTGGTTGGGGTTCTTATGGAAGGCAACCAATCTCTGTTTCTCTCTGTCTTTATCTCTCTTTCTCCTTTCCTCTCTCTAAAAAAAAATAAATAAATTTTAAATGTATCCTGTAGAAACATATTCAAAGGAAAAAGTTATAAATACAATTAATTTTAATGAAGTACTAAGTTGCATAAGATTGAAAAGTGTAAGTTGACTACCCACTAAAGCAGTGGTTCTCAACCTTCTGGCCCTTTAAATACAGTTCCTCATGTTGTGACCCAACCATAAAATTATTTTTGTTGCTACTTCGTAACTGTAATGTTGCTATGGTTATGAATCATAATGTAAATATCTGATATGCAGGATGGTCTTAGGTGACCCCTGTGAAAGGGTCATTTGACCGCCAAAGGGGTCGTGACCCAATAGGTTAAGAACAGCTGCAAGTGTAAACACTTAAACATATTGTACACTTGATAAAATGGTTTGCAGTTTTTAAAAACTATCATTATGGAGACTATAATCCAACACAATTCTAGAAATAGATAGAGGTGGAGGAGTGAAAGTAAAGTTAACATTTTAACATTCATGACTGATTACATGTTAGACATGGAGCGGAACACTTATAAAGAACGTGAGGAGAGCCTATGATACCCATTATGTGAAAGAAACAGAATCCAATACACTATAAATCCATCTTCATTATAACTTTAACCATGTTCTTTATGTTCATGATCAGAGACTGTAAGATAACTTTTTTAAAAAAAACTTGATTTTTTTTCTGAGATGGGGAGGTGAATTGTTTTCTTTCTTTTGTCAGTTTCTTTACTCTGAAAAAAAATGTCTAATGTACCATAATTTTCAGTTTTAAAGAGAACAACCAAAGGGCTTTCCAATTTTCCAGAAAGCCTCATAAACAGATGGCTTGGAATAAAACAGTTTTATATCAAAAATTATTTTTGTTGACATTAAATTAATAGAAGCATACCACTACCAAGACTCCAAATAGAAACTGAGAATTACAACAGCCTCCCGTTGTCTATGCCTGTACTCCTCCAAGCAATTCACCTCAGAAGCCAGAGTGATCTTAAAACACAAACCAGATTTTTCTACTCCCCAGAGGAAAATTTCAGAGGCTTCCATTGCACTTATGAAAGAATCCAGGTTCCTCACCATGGACCATGGCTAACTACCTGACCTGGTTCTCTATCTATCTATCTATCTATCTATCTATCTATCTATCTATCTATCTATCTATCTTACCTTGGATTCCCCCACGTTCCAGCCTCATTCTTCTTTCTCAATATGCCACTTGCATTCACCTGAGAGTCTTTGCACCTCCTCTTCCACTACCTTCAATGCTTTTCTTCCTCAGATTTTCTCCAAACTGGGTTCTTTTCATCTCCCTGATCTCACCTACACATAATCATTGCACCATTAAATTCTTATGATGTGCCAGGGCCTGAATTCAGTGCTAGTGTCCAGCACATTCCAAGACCTGCCCCAGCATGCCAGGAGCTCAGGACTTAGTGGTCCACTGGGAAGCAAACAGACTGGTGCTATCCACTGTGACATAGGCAGTGGTCTTGAGAAAACAGAGATGTGATGGGGAGTGGGGAGCTAGAGAACCAAGTCTTACAGGATCAGAGGGTAAATCCAGAGGCACTGACATCTAAACTGAAAGATGAACATGAGGTAGCAAGAGAAATGGTAGGCACCTTGTTTCAGCCACAGGAACCAAGAAAGAGTGGGTCTCATTTGGGAACTATAGGGGTTTACTCCGGTCCCTGGAATCTAGTGGATTCATCTAGAACTCTGCATGCACAGGTAGAGGAACTCTTAGTCACCTTATTTAAGAGGCAGGAAGTTGGGGATCTCAGCTAAGGGTGCTGTGCATACACAGGGGTCAATTGAAAAAAAAAATTTCCATACTGCTTTCCTCATAGCCCTACAAGCACACAATGTGACCTCACTTTCCTCCCTCCAGGTTTCTCAGGAAAGTGGTAGTGGACCCTAAAAGGTCTGACTGGGATCTTGACAGCCTCCCTTCTCCTTCTAGACTAATTAAGAGTGTCTGGATCGCTCCACTCACCCTGCCTGCCTTGGGGATGAGGAAGCCCAGAAGCCTTACTGGGATTCAGTTATGATTAACACTCGGGACTTCAAGGGGCAAGAGGGCAAAGACATGACCTTGAACTTTGAATGGCCCTGTATCTCACCCCAATCAGGTGTAGTTTCTGAGATATTCGGGGAGGAAGGTTGTATGTAAAGGAGCTAAATGCATGCGTGTGTGTGTGTGTGTGTGTGTGTTTATGTTCTCCCTCCTATTGAGTAACACTAAAATGGAAGACAGATTAGAGTGAAGTAAAGAGAAAACAACAACAACAATCCATATTCCCAAAAATAAGCAGCCCATGGGAAAAAATCTACCTGTTCCCTTAACTGAGGCTGCTATAATAAAATGATAAGGACGGGTTGGTTTAAACAACAGACAATTATTTTTCATAGTTCTGGACACTGGAAGCTCCAGGATCAGGGTGCTAGCATGGCCAGGTTTTGGTGAAAACCCACTTCCTACCTTGAAGATGGCTAACTTCTTATTTTATCCTCACATGACAGAGGAAGAACAAGCTCTCTAGACTTTCCTTATAGGGCACTAACCCCATCTTGAGGACCCCATCCTCATGAGCTCATCTAAATCTAAGTGCCACTCAAAAGCCTCATCTCCAAATATGTCACACTGAGTGTTGGGGCTTTGATAATAAAGTTTAGAGGTCACAATTTAGTCCAAAGCACCTGCTGACTCTGGCTCCCTTGGGAGTTCTCTGTCTCCTCCCTTTTCTGTTCTGTCAAATAAGCAATAACAACAGAAACAACTCCTTATATTTATAAAACATTGTGTACCAGATACTGTCTTAGGAATGTGATATGTACTAACTCATTGAATCCTTGCACAACCAAAAGTCAGGTATCACTGTTTTTTCAGTTTTACAAATGACAAAATTGAAACACAGAGAGGTTAAGAAATCTGCACAAGGTCAACAAATAACCCTGCCAGGGAAAGAGTCTTAGAGACGTAAAGAACAACTGGGTATGGGAGACCCAGGCTGAAATGAGGAGGGTGTTGCTGGCAGGGAAAAGACAGTGAGTAGGAGTGTGGCCAAAAAGGGGTAAAAGATGGGTTAAGAAAGAGAAAATGAACTGAGTGGTCCAAATCTCACCTCCTCTGAGAGTGATCCTTTCACAGGATCTGGCATGGACTCAGAACAGTCAGGGTCTAAATGGTTGCATCACCAGTTGTGAGATTCAAACTCTACAATGTCAAAGCTGTTTCATGAGGCCCAAGTATCAGTGTTCTAATATCCAAGAAAGCTATGTGCTTTTTTATTCAACTTTTTGAGGGGTAAACCCACATTTGTGGAAAGAAAATTTGGTGACAGCAGTCCTGGCAAATTGTTATTTTTTTAAACATGGCAATTGGCAAAGGAGCATTTTTTTGAACACTACTCTAAGCAGGAGTCTCAGGTGCAGGGGGGAGCCCCTGAAATTATGGTCACTGGAGATAAAGGATCTGCATTCAAAGACATCGTTGTGATAATTCACACTAAGGCAGAGAATTACTGAAATAATAAAAGTTAATTTCTAGTTTTCTCTCTCTAAGTGAATGAGGCATATAATTAACTCAAACCACATCACCTTTACCCACTCACAGGTATGTTGAGCACATGTGCACATGGGCACAGACCTACACACACACACACACACACACACACACACACACACACGCTACCTTCAATGTTTACAGTCACAGCCACTCATACCAGAAGAGCATTGACACAAAGATCATCAGTTCCACATGAACAGAATCACACTCTTTTTTATTCCACACTCACCACCCTTTTGTGGCACTGACTAGTTGCTTTATTAAGAACCCATTTGTTGTGCACACAGAGTGGTTATTTAGACAGCAAACATGGACTCCAGTCCCAGCTACATCACGGAAAACTGTGTAAGCTGACTGTGGTTTTCAATTTCCTCACCATACACTTGCAATGATAATACAGAAAAGAGCAATGTTTTGAGGATTGCAGCTAGTTTTACATTAAGGATGCAGTTGTTTTCTGTGAAGAACCTAACAGCTCATGTAAATGAAAACAGCATATCTTCTTATTGCAGAACTGCCTAGACTAAAACCCTTGCCCCCTGGGAAAATGCTTGTTTAGTTGAACAGTTAACCCAGATATTTCACCAAAACATCTGGCAAAACTGCCATGTCCTGAGCTCCAAGAGACTGGTGAAGACCAAGAGCTGTGTCATGAGAATCAGAGAGAAATACCCAGACAGAGACATATACAGGAATAGGAAGACAAAAAAGAGATAAACCAACAAACAGACCCAGAAAGATATAGAAGCACAGAGAGTCACCAAAAATAAACATAAAAAGAGTAGATCTAATCTAATAAAAGAGTAATATGAAAATTGATCCTCACTCCATTACACCCACAAGCCAGGCCCACCAGCCACGCCCTCCAGCCAATCAGGAGCAAATATGCAAATTAGCTCAACTAAGATGGCAGCAGCCATAGAGTTGGAATTGCCCCAGGCAATGGAGGAAGCCAGGGCCCTGTGGGCCCTGAGCTCTACTCAAGGCTACAAAGTTTCAATTACAGAAGACAAACAAACCCCAGATACCTGCCGGGCTAGGACCTTGGGTTGCCAGAGGTAACCCAGGCTTCAAGCGGGGGACCAAGACAACAAAGTTTCAATTATAGAAGTTAAATAAATCCCAAATACCTGCTTCCAGCCAGGCACCCCAGTAGAGACCTGAACCCTGAAGGGGCTGTGGACAGCCTGAAACAGCCCTCTGCCCCTCACCCAGGCTGGATAGGCATGCCAGCAGGTGGACATCCCCTGAGTGGTTCCAGACTGAGAGGGGGCACAGGCCAGGCTGAGGGACCACCCTAAGTGCACAAATTTTTGTGCACCGGGTCTCTAGTTCAGAGATAAAGACAAACAGAAAGAAAAAAAAAGAGAAGAGTTCAGGAGACATGGACACTGAGATTTCCAGGGAGAAACGAAGGCGGAAAACATAGGTTTTTTTATAATATTTTCAAATAGTCAGCATTAACAAGATTTTTCCCGGGTACATTGGGTGGGGGTATTGTGAGAAGAATGCTCTCATCTCTCGTCTCATGTATTCTCCTTCAGTGCTCTGCTTATACACAAAAGACAGTTATTTGAGTCCTGAGTGCTGTTAAATGCTCTCTTGCCTTTATTTACACTGTGCTAGAACATGATGTTCGTCAGGAGATTTGGTGTAGGAGAGAGTCCCCTATGGCCAAGAATAGCAGGGGCTGCCGGCCATCCTCCTGAAGCTATAGCAGAGCCAAGAGTGGGAGCTTGTTCACACTTCAACTGCATAGATTTGCAACTTCAGTTTAATAGGCTCAACAGTGCCAACACCAAACAAATCCCTCCCTGTCCCAGAAGCAGCCCTGCTTCTGGGCTGAGCTACTAAGAAAGATTTTGCTGATAATATGAAGTCTGGAACCCAGTGAGGAATCTACTTACTACAGGTATGTGTTGGTTCATGTGCTTCTTTCAAAGAGTCTACCAGTATTTCATCCATCTCTGTTTTTCTGGTCTCCAGGGTCTTCCAGTTTTCAGGTACCTTTACTCATTTGCCTCAGGTTGTGCTCAGCATGAACATAACTCCACACATGACCCCACCTTTCATTGTCTACCTTTATAGCTCATCCTATTTCCCAATCTTTCCATCCCCTTCAGGCATCTACTCACCTGTTTAATGGAGATTAAGGGGAAATCACCACCACCATCCATGCATTGATGTTCATACATGTGCATCTAGGAACACAGATTACATTGTTCTGTGTGAGCTCTCACATTTTGACCTAAGTGATACTGTGCTATGCATTCTATTCTACATTGTACTGATTGCACCTCTGTGGTAAAATGTCTAGCATGGTTCCTGCCACCTACTGATCCACAATATTTTGAATGAAGCAATGAGCTTGACCTCCATTGAGTGACCCTTCCGTACAATATATGGCCAGCGAGTGAAGTTCACAGCCAGGGCTTCAGCGGGCTGCCCATAGGAAGTGGGAGGGTGTAAACTCCCCTTCTGACTTTCTGAGATCACCCCAGGAGGAGGTGAATCATCCCAGGACCACCAAAGGTACGATGAAAAGATCATGGAAATTGATGTCTGGACAGCTGGGATGTCCTCCTGGTTCTACACACTTGATACTTGAAGGATCGCAATTTCATCATTTCTAAACTATGGGTAACAAAACTATCTTGCTTACCTCTCATGAGGGTCAAATGAGCTCAAACATGGAAAGGTTTTTGTAAATGGTAAGAACTTAATTCCTTACCTTCCTTTTAGATTCTCTACAGTGTCATTACCTCAAAGGGCAATAAAAATGAGTTCATTTTTGTAGCTCCATTGGGAACTGTGCCTGGCCAGTAGATACTTAATCAATATTTATTGAATAGGGGCATATTTGGGGTTCTTTCCCTCAAATCACTCTCTCTCTTTCGCCATCTCCATTATAATACCTACTTGACTTCTAGATGCACAACCTTGTCTTCCATTTTAAGCCAGACTGGGTGTCCTTGGCTTAGAGAATAGATGAGTTTCTTTCCCTTCTCATGACCTTCAATGCTCCATTGAGATGGACAGTACTTATCTTCTGATCTCAGCAACATCACTGCTTCTATGACTTAAGGTTGTTGTTTTTTTGTTTTGTTTGGGGGAGGAGAGTTTGACTAGAGTACCAGAGATTTAAATTGAAACATCCTGTCCCTGGGATGTTAGAGGGGTTAGAGGAGAAGGAGTTAGAATCCTGACTCCACAATGAAGAAATATTGTTGAAGTCACCTGATCCATCTCCCATTCCACCTAATAGTGTTCCTTTCAGTTCCTTTAAATTCACACCTGAGGCTTAGAGGTCAGTCCTTCACACTTTCCAAGCAGAGTTCCTCTGTGAGGATGAAGAGCCCTCCTAAATATCTGGAAATTTCTTATGGAGAAACAGCATTGCTTTTTCTGAGCACGTTCCTCCACCTAGCCTGCTAATCACAGCCTCAAAATGCAGGTTACATCCACATCCAAGTTTCCAAGCCTTCACTCTTAATCCTTTTTTAATTGATATGAAATTTATTCCCAATTTATTAATGGAAAGTGTACTTTCTGGAATTTAATTAAATGCTCTAATCACATTTCTACCATTAAAAATGGTTTTAGGTTTTTGTTGTCACTGTTGTTTTTCTAATGAGCTGTTTACTCTGCTGATAACTGCAGTGTGGAGAAACGGGGAGATTCCAAAACAGCTCCAGACATTCAAAAAGAAATAACTTTGCTATTGACAAAAATAATAACTCATGTACAGTGGGGCGGGGGTAAGAAAGCCTAAATTTATTGCTGCTGTGTCGAATGTGCAAATGTCACTTCCTTAAAAAGGAAAAATTAGTTTTTAAGCCTGGTTTGGCAGCCAGAATCTCTGGCTGTCTGCATAATATTGGATTTTTCAAGCCTTCTATGATGCCCTAGGGTGGGGTGTTTTGCATGCAAATTGTAAATTATATAAGCTAAGAATGTTATATAAGGAAAAAATAAAGACTAAGTTCTCATTCTTTTATCTTATTTTATTTGTTTTAGTCTTCAACCTTTCTAGTCCTTTGAATTCAACTAACATTTACTGAGCATCTGCAATGTCTTAGGTGTCTTTCGGTCATTTAAAATTTGTGACATGATGTGAAAGAGGTAAAGTATTCCATATATGTGGATGAAGAAACTGGGGCTCAGCTATCCCAGAAGGAAGAGGTTTTGCTCAATGTTCTACACTAGAGATTCTCAAACTCAGGCATGCATCAGAGTCTCCTGGAGGGCTTGCTAAAACACAGATTCCTGAGCTTCACCTCAGAGTTTGGTTCAAGAAGTCAGAGGTGTGGCCCATGAATGTATATTTCCAGTACGTTCCCAGGTGATGCTGATGCTGCTGGTCAGGGAACCCCACTTTGAAAAAGACTGTCTCCTATATGCTAATGATACCTGGCATTACCTACACATAATAGCCTGATTATTAACAACAGAAAAGGATCAAAGTTTAAAGCTAGATAATATAGGATTGCCATTTTCACAGATTTTCCAAGAAACTGAACTTTAACACTCTTCAGGTCTGAAAGGGGTCAGACAATAAAGAGGGACCCATACCCAGTAAGGTCTGAATTATGTAGAAAAGGTGATGACCGCTCAGTTACACCTGGGAGCAGGTCATTGGTCAGAATAGGCACGACCACTGCAAGGACTCAAAATACAAGATGCTTAAGCCCCTGAACAAAGGAGCTCCTCTTTCTCCCTTGCTGCTCAAGCCTGACTCCTGGCTTGCAGGGCTCTCAAGCTCTGCACTCGCCCACATGGCCCACAACCATGTGGAGCCCACACACAATGGATTAATGAACTGTGATTAACCTGATGCTGCGCTGGACGCAGCTCCACCGTGGAACGGAAACTCTGGACACTGGCTTTGTTTCTGGCTCTGCTGAATCCCAGGCCGAACCTTTTGCAGGAATGGTTTAAGGGAAATGGGACTTTGGAAACCAGGGGATATAATTTCATGTAAATAAAAATCACTCATTCTCCCATGTGAGTCTTAGAAAATTCTTTTTCTCAAGATACAGTATGAAACCCCTTCCCACTAACAACAGATAAATTCTACCCATGCAATTCTCTAGTAACACAACCTTCTTCCTCCTCCTCCTCCTCGACCTTTCAGCCAGAAGGGATTCCAAGAGGTCATTCAATCTGTATCTCTACTTTAGATAAGAACTATTAATTACACTTATTTCACAGATATTGCTAGGCAGTTAATGGGGGCAAGAGAAGGAACATCCTGTCAAGAATCAACCAGGCAGTAAGTACCAAGTCACTAGCACTTATCTGACATTTAGGAGATAAGATACCTTTTAAGAGTGGGTTTATCTAAAGAGCTAATCTGCCACCCTATCTCCTGACCATTTAGCCAAACCCTAATTGGAAGCCAGTTAGATGCTTGAAGCCAGTCCTTTCTACACACCAGGATCAAAGCCCATACCCTGTGATGGGAGGATGGGGAGTAGGTGAGGTGAAGGTGGGAGGCTAGAAGCACCCCTAAGACCAGGCCTAGGCCTCAACTTCACCAAGGCCCTTGTCCATTCAAGAAGGGGCTATTTAGGTAACTCACACAGGCCCAGAGAGAGAACATCGGGGTTGGAGAAAAATATTTATCATTTTATCTGAAACGTATCTACACCCCATTAATACACTACAAACTAGATTTTTAGTGATTCAGTAAGTTGTCTTCAAAAAACTTAATTGAAAAAAAAGCATTTCATTCCCCTGTAATACCGTCCATGAGGACACAGTGTAGGACAAAGCCCTCGGCCCTGGCCACAGGAGCATGGCTGAGACCAGGTTTCTCTTCTAACTGTCATTGATGGGCAGCACTGGATTTACTTGCAAGCCATCTCAAAATTTTATGAAAAGAATTAGTGTATCAAGTCACAATCAAGGATAAAAAAGATATTAACATTTAGGGTTTCACATTGATTGTACATGATTTTAGTGAAAAATAGGGCATTCAATTGCTACAGAAATAATAAGCACATTTTTCTTCACTTCATTTTTTAAATCAAGTCTCAGTACTTCTCCCTACATTTTCAATGAATTTGACCTTGGGCCTTTCAATGCCAGAACATCTTCAGAGCTGAAAATGCTGACTCTAAAGACATGAGCAATTCTGAAAACAGAAGGGTACAGGCATTTTTCAGAAAACACACAGCTGGGAAGGTCCAGGACTGGGATCCACCACCAGGTCCCTCTCATTTTAGTCTGTAATCTTGATTGCCACACCACCTGTCTACGTGAATTGGGGCAAGGAACAATTATAGCAGGTGCCTCAAAAAGCTAGAAGCTGGGGCCTGGCAATTTACAAAAAGTCTATTTGCCAAACTCACTGTATTAACTTCGTCAATCTCTTTATCTACTTTGAACCTTAAACTTATACCTCTTAGATTCCTTCCAGCTCTGATATTCCAATTCAGTTTAAAAAATTCATCTTTCTTTTTTAAATATGATTTAATTGATTTGTTAGAAAGGAAGGGAGAGGGAGAAATTAAAAAAAAAAAACTGATGAGAGTAACATCTACCAACTGCCTACTGCACTCCCCCTTCTAGGGATCAGATCCACAACCTGATCATGTCCTCTGACCAGGAATCAAACCAGCAACCTCTTGGTGCATGGGTTAAGGCTGAACCACTGAGCCACACTGGTCAGGAAACAATTCATCTTTCTTCATCCTTATAAACTTCACATTCAAGATAGAAAGAAAATGTACTCCTTAATTCTTGACTTAAAATACAGCTTAATTGCTCTAGTTCTGTTTTACTTTTCTGTCTCTCTGTTGTTCTCTCCTATTCTCTTCCTCTGTCCTTTCTTATTTTGCCTTCCTCCACTTTTTCCCCTCTGCTTTCCTATCATCTCCCATTTGCATTGTGTGGCAGGCCAGCATCTTCCACTGCTCACTGCCCCTGAGATTTCTCAGTGGACAAAACTATTTGGGCAAACATCACAAGTATGCTGAGTGACCTAGGGTAAGCCAGTCACCTTTCTGGTTCACTTGCACTTTTATATAAATTGGGAAGTTTGGGCAAATTTATTTTTTAGATTCTTTTATCTATATAATAATTCAGTATGTTTCCCTCCCCTCCCAACCCCAGCAAATAAAATTGCTGATAGCTCCCCTGGGCTCCTGCCCAGCTTCCCTAATGTCACCTTCACTTTTGTCTTTTATATGGCTCTGTAGGAGATGTGAGGCTTCCCAGATAGCTGAGTGCCCCCTCTGTACCTGGAATGAAGGCTTGGACACTTCTTGACAAGTAAGCAGACCAGCTAAATAGTGCTAACAGTGACTGATGGGCAAGTTCCAATTCAGCAACCAGAGCAGCTTAAGGGCACTGCAATAGTTCTCAAACAAAAGACTCAAGAGCAATGAGAAATATGAATCTATTAATGACAAACTGTGTCATGGAAAATGGATGAGCCTTGAGATGAGTGTTATAAATGAGTGAATAAAAGGGACAGAGTGGCTTTGATGCTGGGGACCTGAGGGACACTTCTGACCCAAACTGGTGAAATCATGAGAATGGCAGGCAGCAGCTTAAAGAAGTAAGCTGTAATAGATGAAGACACAATTATGCAAAGACTAAAATTAACCATAAGACCAGAAGGTCTACATAATCAAACTTACTTTACTGCTTTTATATTGAGTAATTTTTGGTGGCCATGTTGCCTGTCTTGCAGTCCTGGAAAGTTCTTTGCTCAACAACAACTCTCTTGATGGTGAAAAGGGGACACAGTGGTCATTCTGATTCAGTGTGGGTGTGATATGAAATGTGAAGCTGCCTCTGATCATGATATGAACCTTTCTTTGTCTGGTCCTTGCTTGCCCCTTTGGCCTCATCTCCATGGAGGGAAAATATTAAGCTGATATGCATTGTATCTGCCATACCAGTTGACAGACGATTGAAATGCACTACACTGTTTGCTAAATACTCATGAATGGCACTCCCAGAGTGTCCCCTCCACCTGCCTCGATCTACCTCTAAAAGTCCCCAGAATTTCCCAAGATTCATTAACTAAAGTGTTTTCTTAGATCAGCTGAGCATCTCCTGAATCTTACTATAGACACCTTTGTTTTTTTCTGTTCCAATTGCCTGGGGCTTGTAGCCGACAGAGACAGGCTACCCAGATCCTTCTCCAGAGAAGGATCCACAATCCACTTCAAGGAATTCAGCCAGCAGATACTATCCAGGATTTGCTTTGGCTACAGAAAGTCAGAGTCATAGTATCCCTTTTCAAATAAATAAGCAAGATGGGCTTCAAGGGCCTGGTCATTTCTGCTCAATGGGGACTTTTTTGATATGTGATATTTTCTCAACACCTCCCTGTGGAATTGGCCAAAGATCTGTTAGACCTTGGTTCAAAATTTCCCCCTGCCCAATTTTGTTTCCTCCCTCTTCCTGTCACAAGTCAACATCTAATAAATATTTGTCACCCATAACTCTGTCTCAGCCTCTTCTTCCCAATAACCCACATTGCCACAGTGTAGGTTTTGTGAATTGTTAAATATTTTTACTACCATATCTGATTACATAAACCAAGTTATCTTTAACTCCCAATGCACTTCATAGTCTCTCATTGCTTCTAAACCTTAGCACTCACTATTCCTTAACCCTAATACATCTTGCCATGCCATCATTCTTCACTTGGATCATTCGACTTATCCCTTCTCATAGTCAGAAGGTATTAGTCATAGGAAGATTTTCAGGGCTGTCTTAGAGTTCTTTTGCTATATAACAAACTATCACAAACTTAGATTAAAACAGCACAAAATGATTAGAGTTCCTAACGGACATGGATTAGCTGAAGTCAAAACTCTGTCCTTGGAGCCCTAAGCGAGATGACCTGATCTCTGGGGCATGCTTGGAGGTCTGGACAAGAAGGGATAATGAGTTGAAGTCCAGGATAAGAGAATATGGGTGGCAGAAAAGTCAGTCATTCATACCATTAAGTCCTAGAGAGGTAAAGCCACCTCAAGTCCCATCTGAACCAGTGTTGGTACTTTAGGATAATTATCTGAAGGTAAGGTTGGGGGTAAAGGAAAATTACTTTTAGTAATAGAGACTCTCAACATCAAGATGAAGGTGGAGGACCAGACACCATACAGTGGTCAGTAAACAACCAAACTCATTACCCTAATGGGTGATGCAGGTAGAAAACACAAATAGATTTCAAGAACATCAGGGAATTAGGAAAGCACAAGAATGTGCCTTGAATTCCCACCATAGGCTGTTGACAATTAAAATCTAAGACAGTAGCAGGCCTTTCTGAAAGCTGTACTATAGGCAAGTAGAAAAGCAATACTGACTATGATCCCTTTGTAGTCTGTTCTTGTTTAAGGAAAGCGACTTTAAGGAAGGTTTTAAGTGCTGCTTTTTGTTCCTTACTAGATGTGTGACAATTCTAGAATCGGGGTCATAGAATTGTCATCCAGGTTTCTTTGCTTATGCTGCTCTTCATTTTTGAATCTTTCTACCTGGATTATTCCTGGGCATCCTTCAAAATTCAGTCTCAGACTTTTCTATTTAAACTTCCATGACCTTCCATAATGCTAATGTGTCCCTCCTCTGTTTCCCAGAGCACCTTACCCTCTGCACACACTGTTTATCCTCTACCAAAGGTATGATGCATGAAATTTGTGCAAGAGTAGGCCTCCTTCCCCCAGCTTCCAGCACCGGGTTCCCTCCAGTACCTGGGACCTGGGCTTCCCTCACAGGCCAGCTTTGTCCAGAAGGTCATCTGGAAGGATGTCTGGAAGGACATCTGGTCTAATTAGCATAATATGCTTCTATTATTATAGATTATTGATGTTTACATGTCTGTTCCACCAACCAGTGAACTCCTTTAGCCTGGACTGTGACATCTATCTTCAAGCCATAGTGTTCGGAATTAATGCCTAACACATTAGTAAGTGCCGAATAAATATTTTCTTTGTTTTGAAAATGAAAGAATGGATGAATGTTACTAAGGCTGAGATTTTAGAAACATCATAAAATTTTGGATTCAGAAAAAAAGATTTTAAAATCTTCATTTTACAACTGTAGGGAAAGATTCTGATAACCTTTAGGATGTCTCTATGACTTCATATATTTCTTATTTAAATGAAGTTCAACAAAGTTGTCATCACTGATAAAACCTCAGTTTTTCTAAGCAACCATTTGGAAGCAGTACATTGACTTGGATACTTGTGTTTGCTGAAACCAGTTCCATTCTTCATATATGTCCTTCTCGGTGAATTTATTTTGTTTTCATTACTATTCAAGGAGCATAGAACACTAGGGTTAAATTCCAATAAACAAAGAAATGGACTTCCAGGTCTGAGGACATCACCCTAAGAGATAGATCTATCTCATCAGTATTTTTGTGTCATTATATACTTTGAACTTTCTTAAGTAATGTATAAGCAAAATAGAGGGGGGAAATCACATGGATACAGTGTTGTATATAACTTCTGTAAAGCTCTTAAAACCATTTCCTTATCAAAGAGTCCATTGCCTTTTGGGTCTAGCTAATCTTACAGACTCCCCAGGGGTCCTAAGTTTCACCATGGAAACAGTCAATAATGTGTTCCAAGGTTCAAAACCTCAATTTTTACTAAGGTCCCAGGAACAATTTTTTGTGACTCCCATGACTTCCATTTACTTGTGGAATCAAAGATCCAAGTTAAAGCTCTTTCTAAATTTATACTCTCAGAATAGTTTCCTGACACATCCAGATCCAAAACCCAAATACTTTCTGAAAAATAAAATTTCTTTCTAATTTTAAATTGTGAGACTTGAAAAGTTATTTCCTAATTAGCCATGTTATTAGGAGGATACAATTGTGAAAATAATATAAAAGAGCAGAACCCCACCCCCAAAGTAATTGCATTTTCTTTTTCACTTTCCTAGCAACAATCTTTATATTTATGTTTGGCTAATACTTAACTGAGAATTAGTTTGCATTTAATGAGCACATGGTACTCTGGACATGGTAGAAAAGAGGTTCTAAAAATATTCATAAAGATGATAATGCAATATGTTTAAGTAGATTTCAGAATTCATAATATTTTCATTTCCTTTAAATTTCTCAGCAGGCCGGTGAATAAGAAGGATTGTTTTGTGGAAAGAGTAAACATCATAAAATTAAACAACCTAGCCTCCAATTCCAGCAGTGCCATTTATTAGCTCTGTGATATTTACTTGGTGGCTTGATGTGTGCCTGCATCAATTTCTTTATAGGTAAGATAATGATACCAATCTCATGCCTATATCATTCACTCAGTAAGCATGTACTGAACATCTGTATAGATTCTGGGATACAAAGGTGAAAATATACACTCTTAAAAATTAATGTCAAGAAAAAAATGAATTAATATACATAAAGTTCCTAGAGTATGACAGATACTCAATAAATGTGTTGCTCCCCTATAATTCTATATCATAGGTGAAGATACTAAGTTCAGAATAGTTATATGACTTGTGGTCACATAGAATTATCACATATCTAGTAAGGGACAAAAAGCAACATTTAAAACTAGACATATCAGTCAAGGTTCTGACAGGATACTGAACCCTCCGCTGGGATGTTGATAGAGATTGTAGAAGGATGGTACTGTTTAAAGAAGTGTGTGTCAGGCCAAGGAACTTATATACGTAAAAGGACTGCTCATATACCTGGAGATTAACATTGGCTGGAAGTCCTTAATGGCTCCCAGTCCTGTAGAGGACAGCAGAAGGGGATGTGGAATAGAAGGTCTACCTGTAAAGTTGTAGCCATGGAAACCCACACTCCTGCCAAACCACTCTGATGCAAAGAGGAAGCAGGAAGAACAAAGCCTTTGCCTTCTCCCCTAATCTCTGGTCTCCTACTGGCACAGCTCACTGGCTTCTGAGCTAGTGGCATAAGTAATGAGATTTATATTATAAATCTCACAGAGTCATTTCCCCAGCAGCTCAGTGCGAGTGTGTATGTCTCTGTGTGTGTACTTGCATACACATGCATGTGTGTGTTGGCGTATCTCTAACACTTATCACAATGTCTTCCACAAACCAGGAATCAATAAATGTTTTGAATTAAATCGAATTGAATTGCTTGAAAATGTTTGAGTTCCATGGAGTTGTGGGAGGCGCATGAGCTTTGGACTTGGGATATTTCATCCTGTATCACTTCTATCCCCACAGGTAATTTATGCCAAGCATGGGATAGTGGTGAAGCAAGTGTACCACAGAGCCAGGTCATTTGGGTTTAACTCTTAGCTCTTCCATTTACTACATATTTAACATTAGTCAATTTCTTCATCTCGTATTTACAGTTATAAGTATGCAAAACATAGAGTTTATGTTTGTATTATTATGTATTCATTATTATATTCTTTTAACATGAATAACTGTAGATCTACATTTGTCCCACCCTGTATATTCTCTATGGAAATGCTTTTCACATGGCTAAGCCCCTGTAAATGTTTATCTTCTTCCTCTTTCCTCCTCCCAGGAGGCTTCAGTCCTAACCAAAAGAGAGAAACTTAGATGCTGCTGAAGAGAAGGTGGGGGGTCTCTCCAAGACATTCATCTTTAGGACACAGCTTTGGTTTAACTATTTGGTCTCTCTCTCTCTGCCTCAGTTTGTTCATCTGCAAAATGAGCGTTCTAGAAGACCTATAAAATTGGGTGATTCTGGATGAATTCAACTGGGATGAGTATCACAAGACCAGAGATGCAAAAGAGAGCTCTGATCATATCACTCCTCCACTTCACTCTCCTCAGAATGCCCTCAATGGGTCAGGCAGGGTGGGGGACAACCTCCCAAAGCCTTCTAATGCCTCTGTAATCTAGAAAGCTACAAGGTCAGTCCAAGCTCTTCCCAAATACAATTCCTCATCAGCACCAGAGTATCTCCTATGCTTCCAGTGTATGCCAGATGTTCAATCTTTCAGATCTTGGCTCATGTGTTACTTTATTCCTTGAAGACTCATTCCTAAGACTTTTCTCCTGCAGAACATTTCAGACTGAAGTCTTCCCAGTACCCTAGTTAAAAGACTGTGATTTGCCCTAACCGGTTTGGCTCAGTGGATAGAGCATCAGCCTGCAGACTGAAGGGTCCCAGGTTTGATTCTGGTCAGAGCCATGTACCTTGGTTGTGGGCATATCCCCAGTGGGAGGTGTAGAGGAGGCAGCTGATAGATGTTTCTTTCTCATCAATGTTTCTAACTCTCTATCCCTCTCCCTTTCTCTCAGTAAAAAATCAATAAAATATATTTTTTTTAAAAAGACTTTGACTCCCTCCTACTTACTCCCATTATTCCTGGTTTGTGTCATCATCCTAATGTTAATTATACTGAATCTGAATTAAAGTGCAAGGGAAGCTTCTCTCCTACATGTCCATCTATTTTTTTAGAGCAAAGGTAATATCTTATTCATTTTTGCACTCCTTTTTACAGTCAATATTATTGTCCTGCCCATCTTATATGTTTAATAACTATTTCTCTATGACTCAGTGAATGGGTTTGAAGAGAGATCTCACATGTGAAAAAATCAATTATGTTTGGAGACAAAAATTTAGGTTATAAACAAGTTCAAAACTTGATTTTGACAAGCTAAGATTTAGAACCCATACCTAATCCAATTATAGCAAAATGGATGCAGTGCAAAATAATAAATGCTAAAACAAGAAATTTACTTGATTTCTGATTGCCTGGTTTCAGCTTGACCATTATAGACAAATAAACAGTTACTATCAGCCCTCGTAAGGTGTAAATGCTAATATACCAACTTGAATGGTATTGCACTATGTAAATATTATTGATTTTTTTTACTTCTATTAGAGTAAATCCTTGTAAGAAAATAGCTTTCCTAGTCAATGGTTTTAATTTAAACCTAATTATTTTAATTATTCCCTAAAGTAATCACATTGTATTCCATCCATATATCCCAGGAGATACTGAGTATTTGCACATACACAGCACACCAGATTCCAGACAGACACAGAGATTTCAGCTCGTCACCTCTGTTATGGGAACCCTCTTCAGATCAAACTCCACCACCTTGTGGAAAACCTTTGCCCATATTCACTCAAGTTCTCTTCTGGAACACTTCCTGTAACTGCCACGATTTAGATCCAGTATCTGTATTTGCATCATTATTTGATTAGTGTGTTTCAATTCTTGGTTCAAGGAAATATGATGGTGATTGGCCTGGAAAGCTAATCTTGTGTACTACGGGTTCCCAACTTGAGCTCAGATTGGGCCAGATATACATGAGCAGATGGGTGGGAACACAAGAAGCAATCCCTGTGCACAAAACAAGGAAAATGTTTCTGCATATGCATTTGTGGGGAGAGAAGGAAGGAAGAAAGGAAGAGAGGGAGGGAGGGAGGGAGGGAGGGAGGGAGGGAGGGAGGGAGGGAGGGAG
>PVJC01011639.1:0-41170 GCA_004026665.1 Murina feae
CCCAGCCCTGGCCACAGCTCAAAAAAGAGAACAACATGCAGGGGAGGGCAAGAGTCTGAGAGACCAACATAGAGGGGGTGCCTGCTCCAAGCCTCCACAGTGTGCCTGGTGGCAGGTCCCCAGCAGGTAGACACACACAGGAGGACTGCTCCGAGCCTCAGATGCAGCTGGGAGCAGGTCCCCAGTGGCCACACACACAAAAGGCGCCTGGCAGACTGGGGCCATCATAGGACATCCACTGAGGGGTCCCAGACTGTGAGAGGGCACAGGCTGGACTCAGGGACTCCCTCCACCCCGAGTGCACAAATTTTTGTGCACCGGGCCCCTAGTTTAAAAATAAATAGCACCACGTACCTGGTGCCAACAAACCAATACTTGGCTTCCCCCAAGTGGGACACAGACCCCACCACCACCCCAGAGCAACATCCCTCCCTATTGCAGCTAAGCTGCTGAGACCCCATGGCACATAATGCGGCCCACAGCCCAGCCCAGCCTGGAAATGGTCACTGTGGGCGCTGGGTAATGACATCACGTAGCAACGCCCGACTTCCTCCCCCTAGCATCTAGCCTCCTTGGAATTTCTTTAGCCCAGGAACAGGACTTGCTTTATAGCTGGGTTAAAACATTTCACAGTTTAACCAAATGTTTGTGAAGCATTTTCCCGTGCCTCATCTCATTTGATCCTCACAGAAGTCCTGGAGTAGGTAGATAGGAGACTTGGTAGAATCCCATTTTCTTTTCATTAGCAAGACGTGAATAGCGGTATTAAAATATTTCTAATTAATTTACTTTCAGAGTGCATGGATCCATGTACTGGGACACTAGTAGCTTAATAAAAGAGACAACCTGATTTAAAAAAAAAATGGGCAAAAGGTCTGAACCGATACTTCACTAAAGAGGAACTACAGTGGCTAGTAAGAATCAAAGCGGAATTCTTATTGCTAAAAATATGTTCAGCATCCTTTATCCTGGGGGTAGGAGTGAAAAGCAAATCTAAATCACAGAGACAGCATACTCCTCCTCCTAGAATGGCCAAAGTGAAAAAGGCTGGGCACTCACACACTACTGTTAGTGGGAATGTTAATTGCATAACCCCTTGGGAGAAAGGCCCGATGACTTATAAAGTTAAACATAACTTTACCAGACGACCCAGCCTTCTACTCGTATTTACCCCAAAGAAAGGAAAAACACACATATCTGCAAGACGACTTGTGCAAGAATGGTCACAGCAGCTTTATTCATGATGAGCACAAATTAGAAGACTTAAATGTCTATCAACAGGCAGAAATATTAAGGGATATCCATGCAGTGGACACTAATCATCAAAGGAACAAACCACTAATGGATGCAGCAATGTGTACTCATCTCAGTCCACGACAAAGACAAAATACTGTATGGACCTAGTTACAGTGGAACCTTGGTTCTGGAACTTAATTCGTTCTGGAAGGCAGTTTGAGAAGTGATTTGTTAAAAAACTGAATCATTTTTCCCATTAGAAATAATGTAAATTGAATTAATTCATTCCAGACCCCCAAATGATTCCCTGTGTTAACCTTTCTTATATACAGTACATGTCTAATAGCAAAGCTAGAAAGACAAACTCACTGGGAGAAAACACTGTAACACTGTAAAAGGCTAATAATCTCCCTAACATACAAAACAAATAGCTCTTAAAAATCGAGAAAGATCAATAAATTGATTTGTGAAAAGCAGGCCTTAAGTGAATCACTGTCAACACTCGTTCCAGGGGTGTCTTACAAGAGGGTCAGTATGCAGCGTCTTCAATTTTTCACATATCATTGCCTCCAAAATGTTGACATGCTATCACAGGCTAGGCTAATTGCTTTTTATTTATCCAAACGAATTTTTCTACCTCTTCAATTGCCTGTAATCATTATTTCTTTCATATTCTTAGCAACATCAGCACTCTGGATGGCCTCTTTGTATTTTAAAATTGTGCTGATAATCCATTTTACCAGCAACAAAAATAAAACAAAAAAGCCCACAAAAATATTTACAGCACAATTTCCTGCGATGTTAACAAGGCGAGGTTTAGAGGTAAACTGACTCATAGATTTGCTCCTTTGTTTGTGGCCTCAGTGGACCAACGTGTGACTGTATATGGAATTCTAGCAGGGACAAACTAATCTATGGTGACAGAAAGTAGATCATTTGTCACAATTCACCAAACTACATTTTAAATGGATGCATTTTATTTTATGTAAATTATCTAATCTAATAAAAGTAATATGCAAATTAACCATCACTCTGAGACACCCAAGCCACGCCCACCAGCCAATCAGAGCAGCTATATGCAAATTAACCCAGCCAAGATGATGGCCAGCAAACAGGAGGCTTCTGTTGCACCAGCGATGGAGTTGAAACTGCCTGCCTGGGCCAGCTGGGCCTCTGCTCAAGGCAACAATGTTTCAATTATAGAAGCCACGGAGCTGAAGCAAACAGGAGGCTTCTTTGCCTGCCTAGGCCTCTGCTCAAGGCAATAAAGTTTCAATTATAGAAGATAAACCCCAGAAACCTGATTCCAGCCAGTCTCGCTGGGACGTTGGGTGAATGGGAGCTGTGGGCAGCCTGAAAATGGCCCTCAGCTCCTCACCCAGGCTGGCCACACCCCCATGGGGTGAGGGTCCCCACTAGGGGGCTTGGCCAGCCTGCAAACAGCCATCAGCCCCTCACCCAGGCTGGCCAGGCGTGCCAGCAGGTGGACATCCCCCGAGGGGTCCCAGACTGTGAGAGGGCACAGGCTGGGCTGAGGGACCCCCCCTCCCAGTACACAAATTTTTGTGCACTGGGCCCCTAGTACCTCAATAAAGTTGATTTTTTAAAAAGCTACACAGAGAGAACATTTCCTTACTTATCAAACTGGTTAAGTTCCTAATGCTCGACAACATACTCTGTGAATCTATGGACAACAGCAGTCCCCTATGATGCTGGTGGGACATAAATAATATGGCAAGCTTGGCTACTAGTTGTATCTAACAGAATTACTTATGTCTTAACTGTTAACCCCGCAAGCTCACTTTCAGGAGTCTGTCTAAAGATACACCTCCCCAAATACGAAAGGACATTGTTGTTGCATGACTTGTTATAGGAAAGGACTGGAAACAACCCATGTTGGAACCAGCTAATTAAACCTTCACTGCACATCCACACCATGGACCACTGTGGCCCTAAAACAGTGGGAAAGAGCTCAATGAACTGATATGAGGCAATTTCCAGCATTTACTTAGTGAAAGGAAGAAAAATGCATGTGTTGTGTGAGAAGAGAAAATAAGAATATTTAAAAATTATCTTTAACTTTTGCACAAATAAATGCAAGAATGGCTATGTATAGGGAGTGGGTGGAAAGGGCATGAGACTACTTGAGCATACCTTTTAACTTTAGAATCAAGGACATGTTTCACATATTTAAAAATTAAATCAAGAAAAATAACCCAAAGCACAGCAACAAAATGATGAGACATCATCAAAATAAAAAACTTAGCGTTTTTGTTTTTAAGGACAGCTTCAAGATCACTCTTAAAGTGATAAGACCATTCTGAGTGAGAGAAAATGTTTACCAATCATATCTGATAAGAGACTTGTATCTAGACCATTCACAAATCAATAATAAAAAGCAACCCAATTAAAAATGGGCAGAGGAGCTAAATAGACATTTCTCACAAAAGACATATAAATGACTAAGAAGCACAAAGACATAGACATGGATACTTGAACATGAGGCACCAGGAAAATGCACATCAAAACCACAAGGAGATAGCACTTGACACCACTATGAAGGTTATAATAAAAAAGCCAGATAACAAGTGTTGGTGATAATCTGGAGAAACTGGAACCTGTATACACTGGTGTTGGAAATGTTAAATGGTGCAGCCACTTTGAAAACAGAAGGCAGTTCATCAAAAAGTTAGACACAGAGTTACCATATGGCCCAGCAATTCCACTTCTGGGTGTGCGCATACGCAAGAGAAATTAAAACCTATGTCCACATAAGAACTTGTACATGAACGTTCATAGCATAATTCTTCAGTCAAAATGTGGAAACAAACCAAAGGTCCACCACCAGGTTAATGGGAAATGCAGTCTGTCCATACAATGGAATATTATTTGGCAAACACCTGCCTGCACGCAGTCTTCTCAGGAGCCTGAGGACAGTGCTGTGACTGCCCCCATTGTATAAAGGAAGACACTCAAGCTCAGAGGCAATGATGAAACTGTTGAGATCTTAAAGAGCTGGTAAGGGGTAGAGGAGAGGCTTTTTCCACTATATCTCCCCACTTCCTTCTTGTTAAACATAATTCCTTCTTAAGAAAACAGCGAAGGACAGTCTGAAGTCTGCTTCCTGGACTGATACTGTGATGCTGACACCCAATGAGTGGCTCCAGGGCCCATGGCACACACAGGAACCATGGGCAAACAGGTGGGTGAAAGGCCAGACCAGCCTCTGTCCTGTCCCAGCTCCTAGGTTCCCACCTCTGTCCTCTGACCCTGTTCAGTGGCTGGTCCTACGTTCCTGCCCTGGAGGCTCGGGCTGTGGGCGCAGGAGGCCTTGCTGCTCTGGGCCAGCCTGGGGGGCTGACTCCATGGTCAGGGCCTGAACCAACCCTGGCCTCGCAGCAGAGACTGGGCCCACAACCCTAATGCAGGACTTTCTAACCACTGGAGCTCATCACAAGGACCAGGGAGAACGTGTGGCTAAACCGCACGCCCTGAGAGGGCCTCACGGTCTCACTTTCCACTCTGTAAAGGAGTCAGACACACTGGGGCAGAGCCGTTTGTCATCCAATTTCAGACTTGTGCCCCATTTCTGGACTACACTGCCTGGAGCACGCCATGGACTAAGGTTTCCTTTTATAAACACTATAATTATCCTGTGAATGGCACAATTATATTTGGGTGTGTTAAAAGTATTCATTTGTTAAATGTAAACATTTCAAATTACCAGTTTCTGAAACCTGGTTTTGGCATTTATGTATTTTTTAATTAAAAAAATGGAAATATCTAGACTGCTGCTCCCCACACCTCCTTGCTGGGTCCTTACAGGTATGATTCTCTCTGCTGGGTGGAGACACTGCTGGGACCCCCAGGAGGAGGCAGGGCTGTTTCCAGGAGCACTGTGCAGGCTCCGAAGGAACAGGATCTGTCCTCGGGTATCACGGGCCCCTGGCTGCTCACCAGTCCTCTGTGCTCGTCCCACCCACACTCCACACAGCATCACACTGGTTTTCTCAGAAAACAATCCCATAGTGTTGTGCCCGGTGTGAGAGCCTTCTATGCTTTCCCTGGCAAACAGGGAGAGTGCAATCCATACTAGTCCCCATGACCTCCCCAAGCTGCCCTCTCACAACTCTCGCTCACCAGCTTCCAGCTGCCCAAGGTTGCAGGCTCTCCCCTTCCTCAGGGCTCCACACATACTTTCCTTGGGCATGGGGAGACCCCTCCTCAGGACTCCGCACCACAAGCTGGCTGTATGCAGACCTTTGTGTCTTCCCAGATCACCCATCTAAAACAGCCACATTCTCTGGCTCAACCCATTTGGTTCCTCCAGAGGACCTACTCTAATCTGTCACCACATTTTCATTTATGCATCTGCCTGACTCCTCAGGGGACCATGAGCCACTGGAGGGCAGGGCCTTGCCCAATACACAGCTTTTTTTCTTTATAATCTTCCCTCAAGGATATGTTATTTTATTGAGAAAGAAGAAACATCAATGTGAGAGAGATATCAATTGATTGCCTCCTGTACCTACACGTGCTCTGACTGGGGATTGAACCCACAACCTAGGTGTGTGCTCTGACTGGGAATCAAACCTGCAACCTTTTGGTATATGGGATGATGCTCCAACCAACTGAGCCACCCAGCCAGGGCCCAATACATAACTTTTGAATGAAGAATGATTTAGAACTATTTGCTTTGGACATAATTCCAGAGTAGAGAAAAGAGGGGAATTTTTGGTGTAAACATAATACCCGAGTATCAAACAGCAAAGAAAGGGTCCCTCAGTACAGCTGGTTTCTGAGTCCTCTGACAAGTCACACCCTTGGCCTCCAAGGCCCAAAAGGGCAATGGGGCAGGGCTGTGGTTCTCTCTGGGTGGGAGTCCATGGGATAAGAGGGCAGTTGGCCTTAGCCCCAGACCATGATGCCTTTCTCCTTCCTGGGCCTCACCATCAGGTCACAGGAAGGCAGAATAGTGGACAATATTTGCTTCTTGACCCCAAGATGCCTCAGGGCAGGTTTGGTGCTGGTCAGAAAGGATGCGCTATATTTAGCAGCTTGGGATCTATCTAGATGGTGGCCTTGCAAGCTAACCTGTGACTATGCTGGACTCGGGACTACCCATGCATCATGTGCCTGTGATAGAGAGGGGCACGGGAGATGCCACTGGATAAAGACCCAGGTTCTGACTTCCCAGTTCCCAGATTCCTGCCGGGAGCTCCTATCCCACCACGGACACTTGAAACAACTCAGGAATAACCCTGCACGCTCTCACAGTAAGCTCAGAACCCAGAGGGACAGTAAGACAGTGCTCAGTGTCCATGGTCCAAAAGTTTCAAGATGCTTCTGTCTCTTGGCCAAGGGTGCTGGTGTGAACTGCCAAAGCCTGCTGTTGTGAGCAGATGATGCCCGTAGGGGACAAACAAGAGGGTACAGAGTCTGCACAAGGAAGGCCGGAGCAGATGGTAAGGGTTCCCCTGGGAACCAACAACCCTGGCCCCCCAGGGGGCATTGAGTGTCTTGCTGTTCGCCCAGCAGCAAGGGCTCTGGCTCCCATTACGTTCACAGTCTGTTCACCCTCCTCCAGTGAAGATGAAACGATTCCTTCCTCCCCGTTCCATGCTCAGGGGTCTATACGCCCCCTTCTTCTACACTACCACTTTGGTACTTCCCCTTTGGAAAACGCCCACCTGCTGTCTGCCCTTGTACCCATACACCACCTCCTCTAGCCTGGCCTCTGCTTCTGGGGCAACTTCCAGCTCCCGAGGTTTCTGGGGGAAAACTTATCATCAGCCTTTCCCATCCCCAACCCCAGAGGGGCCATTCAGGGGCCCTGCGTGCCCTTTCCCATGACCCCACTGCTCCAGGGGTTTCAGGAACAAGGTTAACATTTTATTAGAAGGAAACAGTGGTGGCTGAGGCAGCTAGTAAGATGCAAACAATGACTTATACAAAGCACACTGGACTGCCAATGGTGAGGGGAGAAAAAGGAGAAAGGAAATGCTTTTGTTGCTGGCAGGATGTAAGGCCTCTACCCCTGTGGTGGATGCCCTTGTCTGCCTATAGCCTGCACAGCTGATCAAAGGATCATCTGGGGGTGGGAGGGTGGAGGGGAAAGGGGCAAGGCCAGGGCCTATGCACACATGCGGTTTGCACACCAATCTCTGCCCCCCAATTCTCCCTGTTTCCCCTTCAAAGATGTTCTGGACTTCAACTGATAAAGAGGGAGGTCTGAATAAAATAGCCTCATGCTTCTGAACCTAGATCCAGAGAAAAGGACAGGCCAACACACTCAGAGAAGTGCTGGTTGGTGCTCGGGCACCAAGAACTCAGCTAACACTTGAAACACAAAGATACAGGGACAGGATGTCCTGAAAGGGGGTGCCCAGGTGGTCTCTTTATTTTTTTTAAATATATTTTTATTGATTTCAGAGAAGAAGGTAGAGGGAGAGAGAAAAACATCAATGATGAGAGAGAATCACTGATTGGCTGCCTCCTGCATGCCCCCTACTGGGGACTGAGCCCGTAGCCTGGGCATGTGCCCTTGACGGGAATCAAACCCTGGACCTTTCAGTCCGCAGGCTGATGCTCTATCCACTGAGCCAAACCAGCTAGGGCTGGGTGGTCTCAAAGGAGGCCCAGGAGGGAAGCAGTGGAGAAAAGGCTGCTGTGAGCAGCTACTACGCTGAGAGGAGGAAGAACGAAGTGAACAAGGTAGGTTTGGGGCGGTGCAGGTCTCAAGCGGCTTCAGAAAAGTCTACCTGAGGAAGGGCTCCTGGTTTCCACCTTCCCACCAGAGGCTGAATGGGTCTCTAAGGCTGTGAGGAGGGACACAGGAGGTGGGGAGAAAGTCTGTCCTATGGGGACAGGAGGATCAAGCCTTGAGAAACTGCTATTGGGGCTGGGACCCCTGTCCCCCACTACCAGGGAGAGGGTGGGAGAGATGGACCCATGCACAGGATGAGTATTAGGCATGCACTAGCATGTTTTCCAGCAAGATTTAATGATGTGAGAAAATGATCAGAATCTGTTAAATGCAAAGAGGAAATAAAATTATGTCACATATATGCATGGTTTTAAAAAATAAGGCTATAAAAAGTAAATCAGAACCTCTGAGTGATGGAATCATAGGTCTACATTCTTTATCTTAGATGCTTACATAGGGCTTTCATGATCAGAAAAAAAAAGCAATGTAAAGAGTGGGGACACTGGAGCCCCCAGAGACCTTTGGGGAAAGAGCATGGGCTACAGGAAGTGCTCTGCTGGGCCACAGTGCACAGGGACTCATACCTGTTGGTTTCTTTTGTTTGTCCCTCCCAGGAAATTCTGAGAAGCAAACTAAGAAACCTGCTTATAGGGGAAACGCTGCCATTTTAACCACAGACTCCTCAGTGAGGTTTAAATGGGAGACCCTGGAATCCCCAGCCCACAGCAAGGCTGCCCAATGTCTCCCTGTTTGACTATCTGGAAAATGGGCCTCAGTGCTCTGCTATATTTACCACCTTCCTCGGGCCATGTCCTAAATGAACACCCACATCTAAGAGCTCCAACTGGTGTTAACGGTCTAAAGACAAGGGGGGCCAAGCTCTGAGGGGTCACTCCCAGGACTGGTGAGGAGCAGCCTGTTTTTTTGGTTTTCAGCCCCTCATTACCTAATGACATTCAAAGGTGAGAGGGCTCAAATTAGCAGCAGCAGCAGCAGCAGCAGCAGAGAATGACTTAACGACAGGGTGTCTCTTATGTGCTTCGGCTTCCCTGCTTAGTTTGGGGAATAGCAAGGATTTATTTTGAGGTCCGAATGGAGGAAAGAAAGAAAGGGACGAGTGAGAGAAGGATGGCTGGGCCCCAGTCTTATTTGCCTTCTTCCAAGCTTCAAAACACATTTTTCAAATTAGGTGGTAAGAATACAAGGCAATTTCTGTGGCACCAACATACTTTCTTTCAAGATATGATTTATATGTTTGGCCCACATTTTAAATGAAATGGTTATTGAGATAAATGGCCACGCTGAAGGTTGCAAAATGGTTTCCATTATGTTGTTCTTCTTTTCAGTTCTTTAGAAAACGTTCTGAAAAGTGCCCCTTTAAAAAGGAGGACGCTGCATTTTATCCTCTATCTCACAGGGGTTTTGGGGTCAGTGCCGGAGAGGGGAGGGAGGAGAAAACAGCCTGAGAGCTCTTGCGTGAGACCTTACTTGGTAAGAAGAGATAACTGTGAAACTTTAAATAATGCAAATATCAGGTGAGGACAGTGCTTCAGTCCTAGGCGGGCACTTTCCTGATGGCCCTGCCCCTGGGTCTGACTGGCAAAGATCCTGAGATGAGACAGATGTGGCCCTGGACCTTGTATAAGCTACAGGAACCAGTGGCAATGAGATGAGGAGAGAAAAGAGAAAAGTGGCAGAAATAGACCTACACATATGGGGCAACTGACTTTCAACAAAGGTGCCAAGGTAATTCAGTGGGCAGAGTCTTTTCAACAAATGGTGCTGGAACAATTGGATAACCATAGAGGGGAAAAAAATGAACCTCACTCACCCTTACCTTAAACCATACACAAAAATTAACTTGAAATGAATCATGGACATATATGTAAAAGCTAAGTGTATAAAACTAATAGAAAAGATTTAAAAAATTAATGAGATTTTGGGATAGAAAAGAATTCACAGAATGGATAGTAAACTGACCATAAAATAAAAAATGCAATAAATTGGAAACTAACAAAAATCTCTCTTAAAGATGAACATTAAGCAAATGAAAAGGTAAGGCAAAGATATGGAGGAAATGTATGCAATACATATATCTAAGAAGGGACCGATGTCCAGTCCAGAAAACACAAACAACTCTTACAACTCAGTAAGAAGAGATGTTACCTAATAAAAACATGGGCAAAAGATCTGAAAGAAATGTCACACAAGATGTACAAAATGGCAAATAAGTACAAGAAAAATATGTTTAGTATTCGCTGTCATCAGAGATCTGCAATTAAAACCACAAGATACCACCACACACCTACCTGCATGGCTAAAATTAAAAACTGCAGCTCCAAGTGTTGGCCAGGATGTGGAGCAAGCATGGTACAGTCACTTTGGAAAAGTTACTTTCTTTAAAAATTAAATATATTTATCTCATATGATAATCAAGCAATTTAGTCCTAACAAATCACTCAAGAGCAATGAAAACAAATGTCCACACACACTGAAGCTTTATTTATAACAGTTCCAAACTGGAAGCAACTCAAATACTCATCAATAGGTGAGTAAACAAATAATGATCCTATATAATAAAAGGCTAATATGCAAATAGACTGAATGGCTGAATAAATGGAACAACTGAACTGGTTGATATGACATGCGCTGAGGCTGCGGCGGGATGGGGGAACAAGTGAGCGGGGGGCACCAGACCAAGGTGGGGTGCCTGTCATCAGGGAGAGCCTCTGGTGGTTACTGAAAATTTTTTGCTCCCATGCACCATGGTCCTGCTTGGCGCGGCACCTGCTGCTGGCGTTGACCCCCCTTGCACCTACCTGCAGCCAGCACCGGAGCTGCCGCTTGCACCCGCTGCCAGTGGCCAGTGGCCAGTGCTGGTCCCAATCACTCAGCATCATCAGCAGGTGTGAGCAGCAGCTGCTGGCCCTGATCATCCCTGAGGGCTTCTCCACTTCCCCCATGTTCCTGAGGAGCAATCAGGGTAGTAGCCGCCACTCACACCCACTGAGGGTGCCGGCCCCAATGAAAGAGAATTACAGGCCAATATCCCTCATGAACATAGATGCCAAAATCCTCAACAAAACAAAATTCTAGCAAATTGGATCCAGCATTACATCAGAAAGATCATACACCATGACCAAGTGGGATTTATCCCGGAGATGCAAGGAGGGTACAATATCCATAAATCAATAAACACGATACACCACATTAACACACTGAGAGATAAAAATCACATAATCATATCAATTGACGCAGAAAAAGCACTTGACAAAATCCAACACTCTTTCTTGATAAAAACTCTCAACAAGGTGGGAATAGAAGGATCATACCTCAACATAATAAAAGCCATATATGACAAATCCACAGCCAACATCATACTCAATGGACAAAAACTAAAACCATTTCCCCTAAGAACAGGAACAAGACAGGGATGCCCACTCTCACCACTCCTGTCTGACATAGTACTGGAAGTACTAGCCATTGCGATCAGACAAAAACAAGAAATAAAAGGCATCCAAATTGGAAAAGAATTAGTAAAACTGTCCTTATTCCCAGATGACAGGATACTGTACATAGAAAACTCTAAAGACTCTATTAAATATTACTAGACTTAATAAATGAATTTGGCAATGTAGCAGGACACAAAATTAATGCCAAGAAATCTATGGCATTTCTATACACCAATAATGAACTTACAGAGAGACTAAAAAAGCAATCCCATTTACCATTGCACCAAAAAAATTAAGATACCTAGGAATAAACTTGACTAAGGAGGTAAAAGACCTGTATGTGGAAAACTACAGGACACTGAAAAAGGAGACAGAGGAAGACATAAACAGATAAAAGAACATACTGTGTTCATGGATTGGTAGAATCAACATCACCAAGATGTCCGTACTACCCAAAGCAATCTATAGATTCAATGCACTCCCCATTAAAATACCAACGGCATATTTCACAGACCTAAAACAAACTTTTCAAAAATGTATCTGGAATAAAAAAAGACCCCCAATAGCTGCAGCAATCCTGAGAAAGAAGAACAAAGTAGGTGGGATCTCAATACCAGACATAAAGATGTATTACAAAGCCACTGTTCTCAAAACAGCCTGGTACTGGCACAAGAACAGACATATAGATCAATGGAATAGAGTAGAGAACCCAGAAATCGACCCGAACCACTAATTAATTAATATTTGACAAAGGAGGTATGAACATACATTGGAGTCAAGACAGCCTCTTCAATAAATGGTGTTGGGAAAATTGGACAGATACATGCAAAAAAATGAAAATAGATCACCAACTTACACCATACACAAAAATAAACTCAAAATGGATGAAGGACTTAAACATGAGATGGGAAACCATAAAAATACTAGAGGCATCCACAGGCAGCAAAATCTGACATATGCTGAAGCAATTTCTTCACTGATACAGTTCCTAGGGCAATGGAAACTAAAGAGAAAATAAACAAATGGGACTAGATCAAAATAAAAACCTTTTGCACAGCAAAGGAAACCAACAACAAAACAACAAGAAAGCCCACTGCATGGGAGAACATATTTGCCAATGCTATTTCAGATAAGGGTTTAATCTCCAAAATTTACAGGGAACTCACACAACATAACAAAAGGAAGATAAACAACCCAATCGAAAAATGGGCAACGGACCTAAATAGGTACTTTTCTAAAGAAGACAGAAGAAAGACCAAGAGACATATGAAAACATGCTCAAAGTCACTAGTCATCTGAGAGATGCAAATTGAAACAACAATGCAGTACCATCTCACACCTGTCAGAATGGCTATTATCAACAAATCAACAAACAAGTGCTAGTGAGGATGTGGAGGAAAAGGAACCCTTGTGCACTGCTAGTGGGAATGCAGACTGGTGCAGCCACTGTGGAGAACAGTATGGAGTTTCCTCAAAAAACTAAAAATGGAACTTCCATTTGACCAGTGATCCCACTTCTAGGAATATATCCCAAGAAACTAGAAACACCAATTAGGATATACACATCCCTATGTTCATAGCTGCACAATTCACCACAGCTAAGATTTGGAAACAGCCTAAGTGCCCATCAGCAGATGAGTGGATTAAAAAACTGTGCTACATCTATACAATGGAATACTACGCTGCTGTAAAAAGGAAGGAACTCTTACCATTTGCAACAGCATGGATGGAACTGGAGAGCATTATGCTAAATGAAATAAGCCAGTCAGAGAAAGATAAATATCACATGATCTCACTCATTTGTGGAATATAATGAACAACATAAACTGATGAACAAAAACAGGGACAGAGAAGCATCAATCAGACTGTCAAACCTCAGAGGGAAGGCAGGAGAGGGTGGGGGTAAGGGGAAGAGATCAACCAAAGGACTTATATGCAAGCATATAGGCCTAAGCAATGGACACAGACACTAGGGGGGTTAGGGCATGAGTAAGGTGGATGGGGGGTAATGTGGTGATAAGGACACATATGTAATAACTTAATCAATGAAGAAATTTTAAAAAAGAAAATAATAAGATGTGATATATCTCTGTCTACCTTACCTAGCTATCTACTTAATCTCTCTTTACATCTATATCTATATATCTAGATAGATAGATAGATAGATAGATAGATAGATAGATAGATATAAATATATATAGTCAGCCATGAGAAGGAAGGAAATCCTGCCATTTGCAACAACATGAATGGACCTTGAGGGCATTATGCTAAGTGACATAATAGACAAGAATAAATACTGTGTGATCTCACTTATATGTAGAATCTAAGAAAGCTAAATTCAGAGAGTAGAAACAGAGAGTAGAAAGGTGGTTATTAGGGGCTGGGGATGGAGGGGGAAATAGGGGAGATGTTTAAGGATAAAATCTTGCAACCAGTAGATAAATAAGTCCTGGGGATCTAATGCACAGCATAATGATTACAGACAACAAGACTGTATTATAAACTTTAAAGTTGCTATGAGACTAGACCTTAACTGTTCCCACCACATGATGGATAAGTGTAAAATGATGGATGATGGGGGTGTTAGCTAAGCTATGGTGGTAATCATACTGCAATATTTAAATACATCAAATCAACACGTTATACATTTTAAACTTACACAATGTTATATGTCAATTATATCTCAATAAAAAAAATTTAAAAAGATGATTCCATTTATATGGAGCCCTAGAAGATACAAATGGAATCTGTAATGACAGAACGCAGACCCTTGGTTCCCTGAGGCTGGTCAGTGGGAGATTTGACTGCAAAAGACCCTAAGTAAATCTTTACCTTTGGGGTGACAGAAATCCTGTTTTGATTGGTGGTTACACAGATGTTCAATCATAGAAAAGTACACTTTTACATACATTTCATTATATGTAAACTAGAGGCCAGGTGCACAAACACTTGTGCACTGGGGGGGGGGTCCCTCAGCCCGGCCTGTGCCCTATCGCAGTCTGGGACCCCTCAGGGGATTTCCATTAGGGCTCCCTGGGGGATCGGGCCTAAGCTGGCAGTCAGACATCCCTCTGGCAGCCTGGGAGCCCTCAGGGGATGTCCATTAGGGCTCTCCGGGGGATCGGGCCTAAGCTGGCAGTCAGACATCCCTCTGGCAGCCTGGGAGCCCTCAGGGGATGTCCATTAGGGCTCTCCGGGGGATCAGGCCTAAGCTGGCAGTCAGACATCCCTCTGGCAGCCTGGGAGCCCTCAGGGGATGTCCACTTGCCAGCAGGGAGCAGGCCTAAGCTGCAGTCAGACATCCTTAGTGCTGCTGAGGCAGGAGAGGCTCCCACCACCACCTCTGTACTGGCAACTGTCAGCCTGGCTTGTGGCTGAGGAGAGCTTCCTCTGTGGGAGTGCACTGACCACCAGGGGCAGCTCCTGCATTGAGCGTCTGCCCCCTGGTGGTCAGTGTGTGTCATAGTAACCAGTCATTCCCAGTGGTTCTACTGTTAGGGTCAATTTGCATATTACCCTTTTATTATATAGGATAGAGACCTGGTGCATGGGTGGGGCCAGCTGGTTTGCCCTGAAGGGTCTTCTGAATCAGGGTGGGGGTCCCGCTGGGGTGCCTGGCCAGCATGGATGAGGAGCTGAGGGCCATTTTCAGGCTGGCCACATCCACTTCAGGGAGAGGGTCCTGCTGGGGTGCATGGCCAGCCTGAGTGAGGGGCAGATGGCTGTTTGCAGGCTGGCCAAGTCCCCAGCAGGGACCCTCACCCGATGAGGGGCTGATGGCTGTTGGCAAGCTGGGCAGAGCCCCCAGCGAGGCTGGCTGGAAGCAGATATCTGAGATTTATTTATCTTCTATAATTGAAACTTTGTTGCCCTGAGTGGAAGCCACAGCCAGCCTAGGCAGGCGGGAATTTTAGCTTCCTTTATAGTCAGGGCAAGCAAGCCTCCTGTTTGCTCTAGCTCTGTGGCTGCCAGTTGCCATCTTGGCTGGGTTAATTTGCATATAGCAGCTCTGATTGGCTGGTAGGTGTGGCTTGGCTGGTAGGCATGACTTAGGTGTAGCAGAGTGACACCTAATTTGCATATTACTCTTTTATTAATTTATGTTATTCCTCAAGAACTTGTGTTTTAAGAATTTAGCAAAAATCAAAAAAGAAATCTAGATAAAATGGGGGCATTGACAGAACATAAACACATATTTATAATAACTGCCAAAATATATAAAAGAAATAGTGTATCCTTTTCAAAATGGGCAAGAAGGCAAAGTGGGCAATCCTGAAATGGGTCCTCATTTCACCCTTTCAGCACCTGAACTATTTCCCAACCGTTTTATCCAAACATCGTACTTCTTAACTTCCGTGAGCAGATCAGAACCATTACAGTCTAGCATTCCCTTGCTTCCTCAGCTCGATGGCATGCCTTCTCTCATGCTGGATAGGATTCCCCTGTAGTCCCTGGTCAACACCATGTGGTTTAGCCCGGAAGTTAAGGGCTCTGTCTCTGAAGTCAGACTTCCTGGGTTGTATCCCTGCTTAGCCACTGACTAACTGTGAAACCTTGGGCAACTTATTTAATCTCTCTGTACCTGTTTTCTCGCCTAAGAAATAAAGACAAAAATAGTATCTCCCTTATAGGGTTGTTGAGACAATTAAATGAGTTAAGGGACATAAAGTGCTCAGAATAGTGCCTGACACGGTAAACATGTGAGCATGTGCTGTTACTTGTTTGAAGTGGAGAACACAACCTGACAACCTGAAAAAAAAAATCTGTTTACAGCACTGACATTTTTCAGTAAACTCTTAGAAGTTGTGGGTAATCAATCTCATCAAATAGCCTAATAAAAGCTTTTCATGCTGAAAACATGGAGCTGCTTCCTCCTCTCCATTCTTTCCTGGAAGAGGACATCTGAGATATGATTTCTTTTCTTACTCGGTCACCAGGATTATTAAGTGTAGATGGTGTCACATGCAAGTGCGACTCTGACTCTCTTTAATCTCCACCGTACTGTGGGGTCTTTTCAGATAAAGAATTTATGGCTCAGAGAGGGCCGATAACTCAGAGTCACACAGCTGGTATGCAACAGAGCCTAGATTTGAGCCCAGGTCTGTCTGGTTCCACACCCCATGTTTTCTTCTCCACTACGGCTTCTAGGTCTTTTGAGGCTCCAGGTGAATGTCTTGCCAAAATAACTAGCCCCTAAAGGGTAATGGTGCCAGGGTAACTGCCCCCTCCCCCCCCAGCCCATCTCCGGTCTCTCAATTCCCACTAATCCTAACACAACCCCATGCTCTGTATGACACCAGGTCTTTAGAAGTTTCACAGACTGATGTCAGGTTCTCATGACATGCAGGGACATCAGGCAGCCCTGGCTCCATGCTTCTCCTAGCTCGATGGACAATAAAGGCTATCTGAAATCATATATAGGTACCTGCCGTCCCTCTTCCCTGCTTCCTGCGTCCCTGCTATGTTCACTGCCACAGCTCAGCTCAGTGGCACTGGGTATGAAGGAAACAGCACTGGACTTGGGGCAAGGAGCTCCCAAGTTCAGATCTGGGCTCTGTCACTTGCTTGCTCTGAGATCTTAAGGAATGTTAATCTATTGGAGACTCAGTTTCTACCCTCTAACTCACAAAGGTCATTGAAGGTAAATAAATTAAAGACTGGAAAGCATTCACCCAGAACCTGGCAGTGAGCCGGCCCTTAGGAAATGTTAAACAAATCTGAGTCCAACTGTGCTGAGGCCACAGGAGTAAGTGGGGTGGGGAGTAAAAAGTCCTCTTGACTATTGACTAGGGACATCACATTGGACATTTGGTTTGTTTTACAATCTCCCTCGCTGCTACGTCAGATCCTTGAGGGAACATGGGACCTGAGACGGAGAGATCAGGAAGAAAAACAAAGTTCTTTATGGAGGAAGTATCTATCCATTCAACCACTCAGCCATTCAATGAACATTTAGATAGCACCTACTATGTACCAGGCTCTGTGCTAGACTCTGGGTGTTCAGCAGTGTCAGGACAGGTAAGGCCCCACTCTCAGGAGGTCCCCACTGTGTGAAGCTCACATTAAAAGCGACACATAACCAAATCTAAGAAAATAGCTCCAAGACAGCTAAGTACCATGAAGGAAAATAAATACAGAGTGTGGAATAACAGAGGAACACTTTAGACAAAGTTTCCCAGAGGTAAATGACATGTAAGCTGAGTTCCTAAAGATGGGGAGGAGCCCCATCAAAGAACAGAGGGAGGGAACAACAGGTGCAAAGATCTGAAGGCACAAAGGGTGTGGTGTGCTCCAGGGGTTGTGGGATCAGCAAAAATTATTTGAAAAGGACCGATGTGTTTCACCATGAGAACAGAGCATGTGGATGGGGTGGGAAAAGCCCGAGGCAGTGGGACGGGAGGTCTGAGATTAGAGGGTCCATGGTGAGGATTCTGGGTTTGCTCTAAGCCATTGAACTCAAGCAGGAAGTGACTTGATCATGAACAGTGCCAGGAGAAATGGACAGCAGTGTACATATTGGAAGTACACTTTGAAAGGAGAATCAGAATCCTAAAGTGTCAGGCTCTATGCTAGACTCTGGTGTTCAGCAGTGGAAGGTCAGAATCCTAAAGTGTCAGAGCTGGAAATAACCTTACACGCACCAAATTCACCTCCCATTGTTTCAGAAGGGGAAACGAAGGCCGAGAGAGGGAATATGGTCTTAGCAAGGTCATAGGTAGAGCTGGGCCTAGAACCCTAGACGACCAGGGTGGTCCTCTCTGTGGCTTGGTCCACGCTTGAGGCAACAGAAATGAGAGGGGGGTCCACTCTCCACTGACTTCACTCATAGGGCAGCAACCTCCATGGAACACAAACATCCTCTCTAGGTAAGCGTGATACTCTGCACTTTTCTTGGGAAATGGAAGTTTTGGCTTTCTTCCTCTGCAGTCCTGGAGAGGGTCCTGGGAAGGCACAGACCTATCCTGAAATCCAGGCCACATCGCCTGGACGAAACTGAAGGCAGAGTCAGTGATAATGGTCACCCCTGATGGAACAGGGTGCTGGCAAGGTGGAGCCTGCCCCTCCCCTGCCCACTGTCTCTAGGCCACTGATGGTATGTTTCCCTGAGTCTAGGCTGCGGGGAGAAGGGTGGGCTGGCACCAGTGTTTGCGAAGAGAGGAGATGGCTATACTCGCAAACAGCAGTCCTTACAGACATTTCTTTCACTATCTAATTCGTCCCTAATGAACTATTTTGATCCCACCAGAACCAGTTCCCCTCCAGTCCTGCTCCCCTGTCCCCAGGGACAGTGCTTCCAAGCATCCTCTACCCAGGCACCAGCCCCGAGAGGCCCCGAGAAGTCAGGGACTGGCCTATTGGCTCTGACATGCTTAGGACCTTCCCATGTGAGCCTCTGCCAGCCTGATGTTGTCCCTCCTGGATAGAACTGCTTTCTCCCTGCTGAAGATGATAAGCTTTAAGGCTCTTTTTGTTTGTTTTGTAGGATCAGAAAAAATTCTTTAAAAAAGACTGATGTGTCTTGCCATGAGACAGAGGGTAGGAGGTTAAGAGGAAGCCCTGGGTCCAGGGAAGTTCTGAAGTGCTCTTAAAGGCATCTGGGAAGGCGGGATAGGGAAAGGCTCGACATCTCTCCCAGAATTCAGAACCCAAATTCCCTCATCCCCAGCTACCCTGTGTCTGTGCCTGGAGCCTGGACCTACAGCTCTGAAAGCATCGGCAGAGCCCTTCTCAGAGAGATGAGCCCAGGAGAGTGGCCTAAGCTAGAGGGGGCAGAGGGCTGGGGCTCAGCTAAGACTCTGCACAGGATGGTCTGGGTGTAGGCCCTGATGATAGAACATTTGAGAAGGAATGCCAGCCTGGCCTTAAGGGAGGCCCCTAATGAAAGAAAACAGCCCTTTACAGAAGGCTTCCTGGAAGAGCTGATCCACAGATGAACAAGGGTGCGGACAGGTAGCACAGCTTGGGCAATTCAGGGGAGTAAAGGCATTGGGGCCAGGAGGGTGAGGGCGAAGGCCAGCTAGTGTGGAGGTGCTGGTCAGGAAGTCAGAAAAAGAAAGGCAGGGCCTGAGACTGGGATAGTCATCTAGGCTGCTGGTCAAAGTAAGGCCTTTTGAGCCTAGGACAAGGCTGCTGAGCTGAGCTGCCCTTCCATGGGTGAGGTCCCAAGGCAGCCAGGTACATAATATGACTGGGGCTCTGTCCCCAAGTGGGAAACAGCCAGGAGAAAGTAGATTCCCACTGTGGGTTAAAGGACATCTGCTTTTGAAAGATGAGCCACTGGACATGGCTGAGCCTCTCAGAGCTCAACTACCCGGCCTGCTAAACAAGAGCCTACAGCAGCTGCCAGCAGGACAGCAAATAGAACCATGGTGTCTGGTCCCTGCCCAGGAGCACGTAGCCACCGGGCATGAAGGTCAGTCATTCAGGAGGGGCTCTGTGCCTTCCAGCTGCCTAGCCTTTAGGGCGATGCCTTCTCCTCCTTGAGAGTCTAACCCAAGGGGCAACCCAGGGCCTGCCTGTGAGCAGAGGTGGAGGACAGACAGTGGGGGCCTCAGTTCCAAAACAAACATGTGCTGAGGCAACACCGACCATGCCTTTCTTTACCTTGGCAATCTCATGCCCACACTAAATATAGATGCCTGTGCAGAACGGGCATTTGCCTGCTGCCACAGAATTGGCACAGTCCAACTTACAGCAGAAGGGCACAGTGTTAAGACTCTAGAAGCTTTTCACTATGTGTTGCTGGAATCTCAAGTTCCTTTCTGGTTCAGATTGAGTGAACATCCTCCACTGCAGGTGAAGATGACAGGCGGCCTGGCAGAGGAGCACAGTTGTGCCAGCTGGACAGATATGCAGCTTTTCACTAGGGGGAGAAGGCACCAAGCTCTACGGCCCTGGTCCGAGGCTTTCCTCTGGGCAGTACTTTTCCAGTCCCGACAGCTGTAATCCTTGACTTTTTCTTTGTGGCTACACTTTTCTGATGGTAGGAAACCTGGCCCCCAAAATGTGCTCCAAGTTTTTTAATTGGCTATCACTTGAAAGAGCTTAAGAATTTAAGAACAGAATAGAAAGGGTAGTTTGTTCTCTTAATAAATATTTTAAAAATCCATTTTATAAACAATTCAGAGTTTTCTGCTCCTAATTTTTTTCTTCATTTTTCTCTTTTCTCTTTGTTGGTTTGTTGATAAACAACAGGCGTTAAATCAGAAGGCTGCATTTTGGTTAACAGAGAAGAAAGAACAAACGTGGCTTCAAAATATAACATCTTTAAAGAATCAGCTTCACATATTCCCTCCCAACTCTTCTATCTCAGAAAGTCGTCTTTAATGACAGTTCTTAGTCATTTCAGGAAAAGAGCTTCTGCTTCAATGTCTTTATGTGGTGGCTGTTTTTACAGAGCGGACTTTCCTCACTGGCCTCATACTACCCTGAGAAGAAGGAAAATGAAAGTTCATGTTGGGAATAGTATCAAACCCAAGCAGAAGAGTAACAGAGAGTATGGGCCTGCCTCTTTAAGTCACACTTAAAAATCACTTTATCTTTCTTAATAAATTATTGCAAGCTGGACTGGGGAAAAATCATTCCAGAGGAGGTTTACAATATAAATAACTGCTAAGAGATCATTTTCTTTGTTTTCGTTGGCACAGGTCTTGCTGAGTTTAAATGAACACGCAAAACGATGATGAAAGGAGCTGGAGAGAAGGGCTTGGGGGATAAACAGCTCTGTGTGGCCACCAGTGATTGAGACACTCCCAGCCCCATGTGCTTCCTGGGCCCTACAGGCGGCACAGTGTGTGTGGGGTGGGGTGGGGGGAGGGGCGGGGCGGGGTTGTGTCTGCCCTCTGACCCACAGGAGGCAGCAATTCTAGGTTAAGGACTCCGGAGTAAAGAGCACTGCTTTCTGCTCTGCCCAAAAGCACCCCTCCCAGCTGTCCCTGTCTCAGGCTGGGGCCTGCTCTTCTCCCCACCCCTCTGGGAAACCTTCCTGGTTAGCATCCTGGTACCTAGTGTGTGTGTGAGTCAGTGCTAACACTGGGAACTAGGGAGTGGTATACAGACAACTGAACAAAACTCTGTGTCTCCACCAAAGCCCTTTTACTCTGTGAACAAAATAACTTATTGTTTTTTTGTCTGTCAGGCACTGTAGTAAACACGACTCATATTATCTAGATCCATGCTCACCCCACAGGGAGAGGGGTGTTCTCATCAACTTTAGGAAAAAAGCCATGTTCTAATCACTGAGTCTAGCTCCCTCTCTGTCCTTCCAGAATCAACTCTGTCCTCCTCCTCTCACATGGGCCCCAGCACACAGTGCTTCTGGTTTATTCATTGCAGATGATGTGCCAGGATCTGCAGCATTACACAGTGCTTAGTATCAATAAAGGCTCAGTCAATCATGCATAAATCAATAAATCATGCTAGAGAAATGTTTGTCAAATAATGGAAGAAAAGAATAAGTCCACTCTTAGCGTCAGTGATTCACACTAAGTAAATACTCTTCTTGAATTTGATCTCAAGCATCCTTAGGAAGGACCCTCCTTCCTCAGCGCCCGCAGGCCCTCACAGCGCCTGGCACAGGAGGCTCAGTGATGGGCTGGTCTGTCTGTTGGTATAAAATGTAATCTTTTCAGTTCACTAAATCTTAACAAGAGACCACTTTCTAAGTGATGATTCTGGGAAAGATTAAATAATTAAATTTCATCATTACATTAGAAACCCACTAAGTGTTTAGAACACTGTTTGGCATATAGTAGGCACTCAATAAATGTTAGCTGCTGTTACTATTAAGCCATTTTTAACTATTTAAGAAACTTTGAAATGAGTTTAGGGAGAGCCAACACACAGACTTGTGGACCAAGTGCTTGTTCCTGGGGCTGCAGGACATTTGTGAGTGGGTGAGTTCTGTTAGTGCCGTCCCACAAAGGATGGGTAGGGTGCAAGGAGGTGGGCAGTGCTGTGAAGAAGGCACTTGGCCTCCCTAGACAGGCTGCACCCTGGCCCGCTCACACACAGGCTGGGAGGTACGTTCCAAGCATGAAGGGGGGGGGTAAGATCCCCTCCTGTTCTTAGGTCCCCCACTTCTCAGACTAACAGGAGATCCAGGCTCCCATGCTCACATTCTTCCTTGCCTCTGCCCCCATCTCCCCCAACCTCTGTGCCTTGCACAGCAATGCCTGCCCCTTAGTGCCTGGCCGAGTCAGGACCACTAGGTTTTAGTCTCGACTCTGGAACCTATTAGCTGAGAGGACTGGGCAGAGGGAGGTGAAGGTGCTTGCCTACCTTCACAGTGAGGGGACACTCACAGGGAGCATGAGGAGGAAGGCAGTCTTAATTTTAAAGAGTAAAACAGATGTGAAGACATTATTTGCCATTAGGAAGAGTTGAAGGGACACAGATCATGGCTCAATGGGGGTCCCTGATGGAGATGGGGATCAGGAGGGCAGAAGTGATCTCAGGGGAGGGACACATTTCATGATAAGGTCTGGACAGAACCCTGGCTGGAAAAAAATTGAATTTTTCTTGCATTTTTGTTTTCAACAAAAGCAAATTATTACTTCATAATTCAGCTTTCAAGTTCCTCAGAAAACTGATGAAAGGAGGTCTGGAAGTGACTTCTAGGCCAAGACACAGCTCAGGTCATTGTGGTTCTTTAAATTCAAAAGGTTGCGATTCCTAAAAAGTTTATCTTGCAGTGTTCCACACATTGACTGGCAGCACGTCTCACAGAAGGAAGTCTGCAGACACACACCCCGTATTTTTTCTGCTGAGAACATGCTGCTGCTTGCAAGGTCTCGCTCGCCCTGTGAGCTACTCTGACAAATGAATTAATTGTTCAAAGCAGACAGAGTTTGTTTAGTCATGTCTGCTGAGGTGGGAAGGGTATTACAACACATCTGTGCTGGCTCCTTCTACACGGGGCAGCCAGTCCTCAGGCCTGCCTTGGAGCCAACCCCCTCCAGCCAGAGTGAGTGTGCATCACCACAAAAGCCAATGGCACACCTGCCCTACCACTTTCAAATAAAAAAGGGGACAGTGGGAGAGGGTCTATGGGCTCTTCCTTTTTCACCAGGAGAGGATGGTGAAGCTCAGTCATTGTGAGGATAAGAACAGGTAAGCCGGGTACCTGAAGTTGACTGAATGTCACAGAGACATCTTGGCCCCAGTAACCTAGGGTGCAAATCCAAACTTCTCACCCAGGCTGTCTTTTGAGGTGCCCCTGAATATGACCCTCGGGTTCTTAATTCCTAGTCCTTTTGTCCACCCTCTTCATGTGCCCTCTTGTCCAGCTACACTGGATTGTTCCCATGTCACCTGGATTCCCTATTTTCAACGGTGCTTTCAAGGCAGCATTTCGCTTATCTGAAAGATCCCCCAGGCCCACCTTTGCAATTTCTGTCTGTGCTGCAGACCCCACCTCTCTAGTCCCCATTGACATTCTGACTGGTTATGTAGTTAGGAGTCCAATCACATGTAATTTATGATTTCTGTCATTGTGTCCTTGTATTGGGATTCTATTCTTGTAATGATGTTTTTTAACTTTCTACAAGTACTTTGTATTATCTTCCCTCCTGGACTAAACATTAGATTGTGGTGTCAGGGATAAGCTCTTTGTACTATAGTCTCTTAAGGCCTCTGGCATTGGCTGGCACACAGGAGGTACATGACCACCTGACTTAAGATAAATGACTGTGAGCTCTCTGAAGGCAGGATAGATGACTGCAAACATTGGCAGTCTGATACCTGCTGATTTAATAACAGCAGCTCAATAAATATCTGTTGAATGAAGTCAACAATCTTATGGGCTGAAAACAAGATTCAGTACAGAAAACCTTGCCTTGTAAAATGATTACCTTTTAAGCAGAACCTTACTTCATTAATGCTCCTTTTCTTTGCTATGCATATCCCCAAAGTCCCCAAAATGAGAAGGCACCAGAAAGCCCACAGCTCAAGTAGAAATGACTGCATGGGTGATCTTTGAGCAACAGGCAAAGCGAACCAGATGCTGTCAGTAAGTGGACAGTGTCAGAATTAAGTTCAATGGTAGGACTCCCATTTGGTGTCTTCTGATAATTGGAGAACTGCTCAGTGTGGGGAAAATACCTATACGTTTGGAATATTCTGTGAGTATGGTGACATAGTTCTTTCTTTCACCGAGTCTAGCAGTCAACTATCACAATAGCATTTTAGATCCTCAAAATAATCTTATGAGAGAGGCAGAATATCTATTTTATATATGAGGAAATAAAGGCTAAAAAATTTCTCAATATCTTGTCTTTTGATTCAAAAATGGCTATAACTAGATATCATACTGGCTGCATAAAACATGTAACCCATCAACAAACAAGTGGGCACCTATCAAATATGAGGTCCAGAGAGTAAAAGAAATCTCACAAATGACTAACTGTTGGACTTGCTGTGAGGAAAGAAGAGGGATACTTTGTTTCTGATCCTCATAAAACATGCCAATGTAAGATTTGAGGAGACAGGAATAAATTGCCCCTAAATTCCACCCCAGATCCTGAAGCAGCTAGGAACAATACAAAATCTATGGGGTTTGTTTCTGTGTTATTTTAAGCATCTGCTCACTAATAATGAAGAATCATGTTCTTAATGATCTGTAAAGTACAAAACATCACCTGCAAGATGACAGGGCAGTGGGGGATCTACTACAGACTCGGAAGGCACGGTATTTATTAGTAGCATTAGAAACAGACGGCACATTCTTTAGTGGAATTCTGCTTTTCTGAGAAACGTGTAGCAGCTGCCACCATTTCATGGGACACGTTCCTATTTCTACAACATGCCACACTTGCAGAGGGAGCCCACCCAACTTTCCAGACTCCCACATAGGATTCCCCGTGGGGACAGTAGTGGAATGGCCTGCAAGGAAACAACTTCCTTCAGTTTACAAGCTTCAAATTCAGCTTAACTAGGCCACGGTTAACCCAGGGGAACCAGTTACCCTGGGAGCCTGCCTGGTAGACAATTGGAGGAAGGGCACACAGAACAAGTGGAGAGCTTTGGGGTTCCTTTTGATGGATATATTCACGTAAGAAAAATAGAGAATGTTTCAGACTGCTTTTGAACTGAGACTTTTAAAAAAAGTCTGTTTTGGCCTGGAGCTACATACTTTAAAATGATAAAAGCAATTCTTTCAACTCGACTTTTAAGTCAGAGTTCCCACAGCTAGTGTCAACATGCAGAAGCCCTTATGGCTGGAAAAGGAAGGGGTAGGGGCTGGGGCCACGAGGTGTTGCAGTGAATACCAGACAAGTGGAAACACAAAGTTTTGTGTGCAACTGAGGCCCCTCTCTGTCCTTTGTCCAGGGTTTGGTTGATATCCCTCCCTTCTTTTCCAGTTTTCCATGTTAGCTGGATTTAGCCACTGCTGTTTTGGCTGTAATCAGAGATCAAGTGTGGTATAATTATTCTAACATCACAGGGTGCAGCTTTGTTTCCAGAGCCGACATTTAAAAACTTGTGTTACTTGCTCGGTGCCAATATCACTAGAGCACTTCGTTTAGAGTATGAGAAAGGAAATCAGAACCAGGGTGATGCTGTAAATCAGGTTTCACCTAGACCCTGCCCTCCCCCAAGGCAAATCGACATTTATGGCTTCCCCAAGGGATAGCAGGGCAGATTTCCCCATTACTCTAAATCAAACACTGGGAGTACTTTACCTCTGTCTAAAGGTAGACTGGGGACAGTCATGCATATGGTTGAAATTAAATAGCATCCTCCCTCTAGGCCTAGAGTTGGGCTCGCTGACTGTACCTTATATGTGATGGGTCACCAGGAGAGGGTAAAATAATCTTTGCCTAAGAATTTTATGAAAGTCACTTTAACAAAATTGAACATCATCCTGCCCCTGCTGCCCCAAGAATGAGGAAAGAAAGATACTAATTTTAGTTTATAGGCCAGACATTTACAAAACCATCATCATGACTTCTGATTGATCCTTACAACTTGGGATGTCTTAGGAATGACTCAAGTTTGGCATTATGAACACCAGAAGAAGCATTTCCTATAAAACACAAAATTGTGTCAGCATTTACAAGGTACTTTACAAAGTGTGACCACACGCTTTCATTAGCCCCTCAGAAAAGCCCTAAAGGTATCGGTCTGTCTACTGCAGAGGTGAGGAAACAAAGCTGCAGGAGGAACAGTGAGTGCCTTGGGGCCACATGGCTGATAGGTGGCATGTTGGGACTTGACCTTCACTTTGTTTGATCCTAGATGCAGAGCTGTCTATTAATTTGTGAAAAGGAGACTTCAAACACCAAACCAAAACAGCGTGGGTGTTCACAGTCTGCCTGCATCTCCTACAGCCCCGCCACTGACACCACTATGCAGGAACATCAGACTCAGAGTAGAGGACACACAGTGAGCATTCAATAGGCTAGTTGAAGGTTGTGGTTTGTTTGAATTAGTCATAGTCACATGGAATTTCCCAGTAAACATTATTTTGATAGAATTTAGTCTAAATTCCATTAATAGTCATGTCTGTTGCCTTGAGGCCTACCTCTGTTCCAAGGCCCTCCCAGCCCTGTGCAGCTCCTCACAGCAGTGTCTCAGTGGTCTTGCCCAATCCCTGGTGATTCACTCACCCAACCTGCAGAGCTGGGAACTCCATGAGGATTATCCATTTGTCTGATTGGTTAGTAAGTCCTGAGCTTATTCAGGAATTCCCCAGTACCTCATACCACCAAATCATTTTCTAAATTATTGTCAACTCACCTTTTGTTAGGAAAAGGGAGTGAAGACACAAAAGGGTGGAAAGTTTCAAAAACACACAACTCTTGGCTTTAGGATATCAGGATTCCCTGACATACCACCAAAGAGATCTGTCTGTCTCAGATGTGGCTTAACCCTTCAACAGGAACATTTTCAATGAAGATGACAAATGAAAGGAAATAATAAATGGGCTTGGGAAGCATAAAAATCTCTTCCTCCCGAGAATAACCTTGTACTGCTGTGGTAAAGGGCTGGGGTCCTGAAGATAGACAGATATGAAATGGAACCTTGCTCAGACACTTATTAGCTGTTGATCTGGGACAAGTCATGTAAGCTCTTTGTCCCTTTCTATAACATGAGGATAATAATGGTTAAGTACCTTGTGGGGTAGTAGTGACCAATGACATCGAGTTAGGACAATACCAGCAAGCATACAAACAGTGATCCATTTTGTTAGTGTTATCACTAGCATTAATCTAGAGTCAATGGAAAATTTCCCATGAAGTTTCCTGGGATGGCCATGCAAAGGTGAACCCATGGCAGGCCATGGCAGTAGGCTAAAAGAGACCATTTGGGTGCAGTTTTGCATCAGAGGGTCTCAATACCCCTCATTCTGCTTGCTCCTTCCTGCTACCCTGCCATTCTGTGTGCCTCTTCCTCAATCTAGAATTTCCACCTATTTTTCTCCACTACATATCTATGATCTCTGTGATGCTTCTCTCAGCCACCCTTTTCCAGGTCAGTCCCAGCCAAACTCTGATTTCACTCTATTTGTTAGTGTCAAACGTGTACAGCCAGCGTTCTCATCTATCTAGTTGTTTCATGTATTATTATTGGCCTTCCCAGCTCATTATTACTAATTAGAGGCCCAGTGCATGAATTTGTGCACAAGTAAGGTCCAGCCCGCCCTGATCGGGGCCAATGGGGGCTGGCTGGCCTGGGGGAGAGGCTGTGGGAGGTTGGCCACTGGCCCCACTCCGGATCAGGCTAGTTGGCTGGCCGCAGTGGGTGTCAAACCGGTTGATCCAGTGGCTTGGCTTTTATATATATATATATATATATATATATATATATATATATATATATATATATGGTAATTAGTGCTTTATAGACCTTAAATGTGTTACACCTATTATCTCATGATCTATGATCTGTTGGGGCTATCTCTCCAAGACCTCTGTTAGGCAGACATATTACTATCATCCCATGTTACAAAGAAGGCAACTATGAACCTAACAGCCTATAGCTGTCTGCTCTGCTCTTCTCCCTCTCCAATCCTCACAGGAACAATAGTCCCTGCTTCCCTACCTCCCCCCGCTTTCCACTTTAGCCTTAAGTGCTAGAAAATGCTCACCTGCTTGTAGAATATTGATCCCCTAGAAAGAACTCAAGCAAAAAAAAGAAAGAAAGAAAGAGAGAGAGAGAGAGAGAGAGAGAGAGAGAGAGAGAGAGAGAGAGAAAGAAAGAAAGAAAGAAAGAAAGAAAGAAAGAAAGAAAGAAAGAAAGAAAGAAAGAAAGAAAGAAAGAAACTGTAATTCTCAGGGGTCACTGGAGAGAAGATGTGAGGTAAAGGTGCATAGGATAAGGGCTCCTACTAAATCTGATTTTTAAAAAAAAATAATTCTTTATTGTTGAAAGTATTACATATGTCCCCTTTAGTCCCCTATTGATCCCTTCCAGCCCGTACCCCCCGCCCCCCAAGACCTTCAGCACCCTATTGGCTGTGTCCATGGGTTATGCATATATGCATACAAGGATTTTGGTTGATTACCTCCCTCCCACTCACCCTCCCCTGCCTTCCCTCTGAAATTCCACTAAATGCTGACTTTTTAAAGAGGGGGAAAAACATGTCCCAAAAACATTGCCGGTTACCAACAAGCTGAGACCCTGATCCACAGAGTGATTTCTGTAATCAAGTGTATCAGGTCATTGCAATTGCTGCTGCCAGGTAAGAGGGCAACCTCAGAGGTGTAGAGTCTGCATGCTAAGGTCCTGCTTTCACTACATGCTTGTTATTTGTTTTATGGCCATATCCTTCCTTTGTCTGTGAGCTCTTCCAAGGCAGAAACCTGTCTTCCTCATGCAATTTCCCCAGCCTTTTACAGTACCTGGTACAGGAGCTACTGTTAGTAGCCGTAAGAGCTAATATTGGACAGGCACTCATTGCTGAGCTGTAAGCAAAAACTAGTATAGGAATTATATCTCTTTAATCCTTAAAATGTCTCAATGAAGCCAGGTGGATATATCATTTCCACTTGTTTATTGAATGAACTTTTAAAAAGGAGGACAGTGGCATTTCAGACATATTAGTTTTCTAATATTGCTGGAGAAGGGATTTCAACCTGCGGTGCCCTAATCATAGTAGAGCTGCATGCTGAGTGGAGTAGCACGGAGTGGAGTCTGCCTGAAGTGGGTTTAAATCCTATCTCTGCCCCAAAGCTGTGTGACTCTGGGTAAGTTTACTAAATTCACTGACTCAGTTCCCTTGTCTCACAAGATTTTTATGAAAATTAAGTAAGTCTATGTGCAAAAATGTCAAGTACATAGCTGCCACTTGGGTATCAGATAGGATCCCTCCTTGCTTTACCCACTGCAAGACCGGTACAGCCTCAAACTGCATAAATGTGGTCCCGAACCTACTTCTATTAAAAATTGCCAAAAAAATTGTGTCATCTGAAAGAGGGGAGGGGAAGGAGAAAGTGAAGATAATGAGGTTGAAACAAAAAAGCATTTAACATAGAATAACAAAACCTCTCACCAACTGAATTCAATGATATCGTGAGCATGACCACAACACAGCTTGCACCCATTTTATCCGTCTGCACTGAGAAAGAGCTGGCTATGGTTACTTTTCAAGTCTGTTCTAAAAAGTGCATCAGGACAAACACTATCCACAAATATTCCGCCAAGGAAGCACAGGGTCTAAAATAATTACCTCCATCTACATATTTCTTTATCATTAAAATGGGGATTATAATTATACCCAGGTTCCTTATATGACACAAGACAACTGTTAGCTTTCTGTAATATTAGGGTCAGGAAACTCATTGCTGAAAAAATGGAATTCTCTCCTAAGATAAAGTCAGAGTTTCAGAGGCTAAGATACTTTCAAACAATAACAGCTCGCTAGTCAGGAGATTTATACTGTGGGAAATCCAGCAAGTTGGAGTTGAAAATTAAAATTTTGGATAAAGAAATGTTTGAGGCTCCTAAGGGATGGTGCTATATATGCTGTGTATTTATTCACAGAAGTCGTTATGTGGTGTTTTTTTCTAGTCTTGATGTAAACTTTTATTAGGTAGTATTTTAGAGCTTGAGGGGACATTTGAGATCAATAGGTCTTTTTCCTTCATTTACCAGATAAGGAAACTGAGAGAGATTAAGGCTGTTTATGTTGCTTACCTTATCATTTAAAATCAACACTTTGAGAAATAACTATTAAAACTCAATACAAGCTGTTCTCTTTTAATTAACTACATTGGCTTTGAGGCTCATATCAAGCTTTTCTCCATGCTTCAGCAAGTCCCCAATTGTCAGTTAGGGTATAGGCCATTAGGGAATGCAGTGGCTGTCAGAGGTTTATTCTAGAGCAAACAGGTCTGTGGGCTGTATGCCTTGTTTATTTGGCCCATATTAGCCTTTGAGGTTGACATGCTTGTTCTAGAATCTAACAATTCCCAGGTGTACATCTATATCCCAAGTTCTGGAATCAAAAGTCGATGCATCAAAGAAAAGAGCAGTTAACAAACAAATAATGATTTGAAACAAGATTATTCCTGTCCTGGGTTTTCAATACAAAGTCTTTGCCTTGGCATTCAGTATTTGCACAGCATGGTTTAACCAACCTTTCCAGTTTTATATCCTGTCCTACTCTGAAGGCTTCTCATCAACTTTGTTAAAACCCCTACCTTCGCTCGCTGTCTGAACCAGAGCCAGAACCTAAAGAACCTCAAAGTCCCCTTCATCTGCCTCCCCCACCAACCAACCAATCACCAAGACCTGTAGATTCTAGCTTCTCAATTCATCCACTTCTTTCTAGCCTGCTCTCAGCCAAGCCACTGTCTTCCTTGAGCCAGCCTATCATCTCTAATTTGTTCTCCAACCTGTGGTCATCTTTCTGAAGCAGAAATCTGATGATGTCACCATGCTCAAAACCCTCTGGTCCTCCCTATGGCTCTCAACACAGTCTCCATGTCCTTGTGTAGCTGACCAAGCCTTGCCTGACCCAACCCATCAGTGCCTCACCCTGGTTGCCAGACCCTACCAGCCCTACTGAGCTGCTCTCGTCACATATAGTTTCTATCTCTCTCTTACCTCTAGGCCTTTCCTGTGCAGTTTCTGTGGCCTGAAATGTCCTTCTCACTTTCTGTTTGCAGCTCTTTCCAGGCATACCTTAGATGCACATGTTCCTCTAGAAAGCCACTGGTGAGGCTCCCCAGGGCTAGTCCCTCCTCTGGTTTCCTCTAGGCACAGAGGTAGAATTTGTACTTTCTCCATCTCCAGCTATGCTGTGTGTCTGTCTTCCCAGTTAGACAGATATTTTTAAGGACAGGGAAAAAATTCTTTTTCTCCCCATAAATCCTCTGTGCTTTACCTACTTATCTTTCCCTACCTACTGCCCCTTGCAACCACTGATCTTTTACTGCCTCCACTGTTTTGCATTTTCCAGAATGTCATATAGTTGGAATCTTACCGTAAGCATCCTTTTCAGACTGGCTTCTTTCACTTAGTAATATGCACTTAGGTTTCCTGTGTCTTTTCATGGCTTGATAACTCATTTCTTTTTAGCACTGAATAATATTCCATTGTCTGAACGTATCACAGTTTATCCATTCACTCACTAAAGCACATCTTGGTGCTTCTAAGTTTTGGCAATTACAAATAAAATTGCTATAAATATCTGTGTGCAGGTTCTTGTGTGCATATGATTTTTCAATTCACTTAGGTAAACACCAAGGAGCACGACTGCTGAATGAATAAGAGTTTAGTTTCATAAGAAACTGCTAAGCTGTCTTCCAAAGTGTCTATCATTTTGCAACTCCACCAGCAATGAATGTGAGTTTTCCTGTTGCTCACATCAGCATTTGATCTGTCAGTGTTTTAGATTTGGGCCTTCCTAATAGGCATTGCTGCGTTAATTTGCAATTCCTTGATGACAGAGGATCTGGAGCATCTTTTCATATGCTTATCTGTATATCTTCTCTAGTGAGATGGGGATGTAGGTAGGGATTATCTCGGCGTCCCCAAGTGCCTAACACAGTTGTTGGTGCAGAGTTGGTGCTCAACAAACATCAGCTTAGAATTATGTCCTATGGTAAAATAAACAAAAGGGAATGTAAGCTATTCCCAAAACATACCTCCTGCTCCCATGACTTTATTCTGGCCATTCCACACTCTCACTGCATATGCCATCCACCTGTCAGGATGGTTTAGGTTTCCTGTGGCCAGCAGTGGCTTTAAGCTGTCACAACATTCTTTTATTCTCTTGTGTCATAGACTAGCTATGTAAGCATTTACTATCTTATCTCTCATTAAACTGTAAGGTCTTTGAGGGGAAGGACTCATGCACTTTAAAAAGTTGTTTTAAAAACTTACACATGGGTGAAAAACTGACTTTTTGGTAAATAATTTTATGAGTTTTAACACACAGATATATTTATGTGACCGCCACCACCACCACCTCACTCACTTTTAATTTCCACACTGTCCCTGGGACAGTGTCTTGTCACCGAACTGTTAAGACATGTTGAGTAGAATTGCATCATTTCTCAGTTAAGACATGAACACTCTGAAAAGTGGCAAGTTTTGTCATGAGTCCTACCTTTGAATTAAGACTAAAATTCAATTTATATCAAATCCTCTCGAGAACAAAGCATTTCAAAACTTTGACCAGATACACTTGACTATTTCTCTTATTTATATTACTAGAGGCCCGTTGCACGAAGATTCGTGCAATAGACCTTCCTTCCCCTGGCTGCTGGCACCAGTTTTCCTCTGGCTCCCGGGACCCAGGCCTTCGGTTCGGCCGCAGCAGCGAGGCTTGCTTCTCCACTCCAGCTGCAGTGGAGAAGCCAAGCCTCTTCAGTCTTCAGTCATCTACAGTCTTTAGTTTTCACTCTGAGCCTGCATATGCAAATTAACCATCATCTTTGTTGGGTTAATTTGCATACTCATCCTGATTGGCTGGTGGGCAAAGCAGAGTGACACCAATTTGCATGTTTCTTTTTTATTAGTGTAGATTATCCTCTTATCACTATTCTGCCTATATATACACCAGTGCCTAGCCCTCGCCAGATGACTCAGTTGGTAGGAGCATCACCCCATACACCAAAAAGTTTTGGGTTTGATTTTTGGTCAAGGCACATATCTAGGTTGTGTGTTTGATCCCTGGTCAGGGTGTGTGTTACAGGAGGCAACTGATCTATGTTCTCTCTCTCTCTCTCTCTCTCTCTCTCTCTCTCTTTCCCCCCTTCTTCCCTCCCTCCTTCCCTCCCTCCCTCCTTCCCTCCCTCCCTCCTTCTCTCCCTCACCTCTCTAAAATCAATTACAAAAGATATCTTCAGGTGAGGACACACACATACACACACATTTATTCCAGTGCCCAGATCAAATTCTCTTTCATGAAGGCTTCCCCAAAGCCCCCATTAACTCTGGCCTTCTCTAAATTCTCTTCATTAATACACTTAATCCCATACAGCCAAATATACACACAATAATTAGTCACAATGCCTGTCCTATCTTTTCCACAGGATCATGGTTCTACACCAGAACTTTTGTCTCTAATTCTCCTTGTGGCTATCTATGTGCTTTGCCAGGGGCTAGATGGACTCACATCTACCAAAAGGCTCCTAAAAGCAGAGCAGTTCTAAATGCTCCATTCAATCTACTGTTAACTACAGAAACAGAAATGCAGTGAGCACTTTCTGAGCCTTAGTTACCTTGATAGCCAGTAGATTACACAACAGAGTCATGGTTGAGTTAGTTAAACTATAGTCAATGCATCAGGGTGCTTCAGCATGGGTGACAAGAGTGGGTGCATTTTCTGGAAGAGGCAGTCACACCTCATGTATCCTTCTTCCAGAAAATCAAAGTGCCTTTTGTAGAAGGGAATAAACCCTGAATACAGGAAACTGCTTGTTGATCTGAAAATGAACGGTATCCCAAGGAAATAACTAATGCACATCTTCAAAGATAATGCTGCTTCTCTTACAAATCTGGAAATTGGAAGAAAAATATTCTGCTTAACAGATGAGAGGATGGGCCCTAAAGTCTCACCGGCCAGACTCAAATTTAACTCTATTGTATTCCTTAGGTGTGTGATCTTGACCAAAACTACCTTTTTGAGACTCCCTTTCCTGTCTATGAAATGGGCTAATACTTTTATAGAGTCGTTGTCAGGATTAAAGGAGATAGTTCCCATAAAGCACTGAACACAGAATCTTGGGGGCATGTAGATTCTCAGAAAATGATAGCTACGTACTGTTTTTATTTCTGATGTTATACTTTCTACCTTTCATAACGTATTTCAGGCATTAACACATTATTTCATTTGATCTTCAGTTATTCAAAGATGGAATGTTCATCTCATGTAGAGGCAGAACCAAAGCTCAGAGCACGGATGGACATCGTTGGTGACCTGGTTTTGCGGTCCCTTTGGCCAGACCTCAGCTCTAGGCTCTGAGGCCCTTGACCCTGAGTAGAGCTCAGAGACTGAAAACAGTCTCTTTTACTTCCAGCACTTGGCCCAGGAATTGAGAAAGGTTCCAGCACTCAGGGCCGGTTGGGGGGTGGAAGGATGGGGGAAGTTCCAAGAGGGAAGCCAGTTATAAAGTTAAGGAGACACTCAAGGCCACTGGGTGGAGTGAAGCCACAGATGCTGGTAAATTATACAGGGCAGCCTAGACTCCAAATGGCATTATCACCGACCAATTTAACATCTACACTTTAAGCTAGCAATTCTACCCCCAACCCTGGAAGTTCCACTGCCAAGAACATGGTCAAAAACAGCAGAATCAATTTTTGTTTCATGGTGAGAGTGTGCTGTTTTCAACATGAAAACCTGGGAAAAGGATGCAAAGAAACGGCTGTGCTCCAAGGCAAGCTTTTCCTGGCTGACATATACTTACTGTGGTGGAGTCAATGGGGGATGGGGAGAGAGGAGGGGCCGGACTGGGGGGTGCTGGACATCCCACCAGGAGAAAAAGGAACTCTGGCCATCGGGGCCAAGGTCTGACCAGGCACCCCAGTGTCTGTTACCACTTGGGTGAGTGTGCTAGGTGTCTGTTTTCTCTTCTTCTGACAATTAATTAAAGGCTGGACACAAGTAGGGTTGGGGTTAGGGAAAAGAGTGGGGACCTCAAAGGAGGCAGTAACTCTATGGTTAGGGTTCATTAGCCATTAACTCCACTTAGGATTTTTTTTTTTAAACTTGGGGCAGGGGCAAATCTACAAAGACAAACAAGGGGTAATATACTGTAAAATATACATTCAGGTATGAATGTAGGGAATTGTTCTGCTTGAGAGCTGGTGGATATCTATTTCAGACAAGGCAGCCGGTCCCAGAGATCCTGTGACCTGATGGGCGGGGTAGGTGCCATTCTTGGGCCAGATGAAAGAAAGATGATCCTGAAAGGGGCTAAAGATATATGATTTCAAGCAACTCTGTTTCAGGCACGTATCTTCCTTCTGATTTCTGCAGACACCAGCTGGCTGGGGGAGGGGGAAATACAGGCAGGAAGAATGAAGAGAGGAACTCTCCATTGGTGGAGGAAAGCAGGGGAAGCCAGTGGGAGGAAGTCATTCTGGGTTCAAAGAAATCAACTTAGAAAGCTTCCCTTATAAAAATAGCCATTGGCAAATCCTAGTCTATTTATATCAACCGTCCAAGATCACTATCAGGATCCCAGGCTGAATCACAAGACCCAGTAAATAATCCTTACAAGTATGGGGCACTGGCTGCCTGATTTATGGGGAGATATTTCAAACACCACTGGAACAACTGAGTCAGGGAAAATCTGAGTGCTGGCACCAAATGGTACACTTGCAAGTGGATCTCACTTTACAGAAATAGATAGGTTCCTGAAAAGTTGGCTCTAAAATGAATTCAATTAATGGAGTCATATTTTCCTAGTGAATCACATTTTAAAACTAGAGATGGACTGGGGGAGGGGTGGCCAAAAAATACAAACAAAATAAAACAATGGTGACCCTAAGGCTAAAAAAAGCCAGCCTTCATTCAGTAGACTTTAAAATTACACTTACTTAAAAGGATATTATAAAGGCTTATAAAATAGAAATTATCTGCCAGCAAACATGTCTAGTGCGCCTGTGATGTACAGTATAAGGAATTGCACCAGGCTTTGTGGGGGTTCGAAGACCCCAGTGCCTGACCCTTGAGAGCTCACATTTAGGACACTGAACACTGTATTGCAAAAACATCCTCCTAGATGGAGATGGGGGCTGTGGTGGCAGCAGGGCATGAGGGATCATCTGGCCCTTTAAGTGCTATTTGGGCTTGGAACAGCTCTGCCCCCCTCTGTCCAGCAAAAGCCAACCAAGTTGGCCTCGAAAGTGTGTCTTTTCAAACCCTCCGTTTAAAGGCTAAAAGCTGCTGGTCATGTGGAACTGTGTCATAATTGCTATTTACTTAACTTGAAAAAAGAAAGAAAAAAGAATCCCATGATTTGGGAGCTTTAATAAAATAAGAAGAATTAAGGTACTTAGAGCTCTCTGAAAAGTTAAATAAGGCAAACCAAGGGGTTGTTATTTTAAACTTTAAAGGTCATTTGCTCAAGGGATCTGTCTGTGGGGAAAAAGCCTGCTTCCTACTCCTTTATGCTCTTTTGCACATAGAATACCGGCCATCAGTGACAGGAGCAGACACCTCATTTGTTATTAGTCTTGTAAGCACAGATCATAGCATACTAAGTTTGCTTTACACAAGGACACTGAGGACACTGAAGAAAATGTCCTCTCTATGCTAAAAACAATGTTGCCAGTGACTGCAGGCATATTCACAAAACTGGGGAATAGTAACTAAAAACATTTAAAATTACACTTACTTAAAAGACTGTTATAGTAAGTGCCTCAGTCGCTGGTAACACTTTGGTGGCCTGTTCACAGCTAGAAAGAGTGAAACTCTTCCTGGCATTTCTGACTTAGACTTGTTACTTCTAAGCACATTTTTGAATACTTTCTGTTTCCATTCCATAGTGATGAATCAAGCTGTGGCAGACTACTTATCCTTATGTCCATTCTATACTTCTTCCTTTTACTGATAGAATGCCTCCCAGTTTTTCACTAGCAAGGTACAGAGCTGCCCTGCACACTACATTTCCCAGCCTGCCTTACGTTACAGGTGGCCGTGTGACTAACTGCTGGCCAATGAGATGTAACTGCCATGTCCTGTCCTCTAGAAGGGAAATCATTTGCCCTCCTCTTCCTCTCTTTTCTCCTTTCTACATTCTGGAACGTGGATTTGCCATTGCCCAGCCAGTTTTTATAACATCCAGCAGGGCTTCTTAACCCTAGAGTTCATGGCCCTCTACGGTCCATAAATAAAATCGTTGGTCTGTAAACTTGGATGGGAAAAATATAAAACTTTATTTTCACTATCCTTTCTCTATATATTAGTATCCTTTCTCTATATATTAGTATCCTTTCTTTATATATGACTCTGTCACCAGCTGGAATTACATATTTTTCACATCATATTATACTTGTTATGGATATCTTGAAATATCACATGTAGTCATCACTACTTTGAAAGTACAGTAGCTATTAGATTTGCCACTAGATCATTATTTAATGTATTAATAAAGCACATATTACTATATCATGAATTTATTTTTTAAATACTTTGACAATTATATCTCAACATAATTTGCTTTGTAAGTCAATATATTTTATCTTATACATTTAACAATATTACTTTGTGAAGTGGTATATAGACTTTGTCAGACTGCCAAAGGGATTTTATGGCACAAAAAACAACCACATTATACAATACTATTTAAGGAACTCAGGTCCACGGATGACCTTATACATCAGGGCCACCCTTCAAGTTCTGGACCACTCCTCTAGATCAGGGCTGCTCAACAGAACTTCCTGTGTGATGGAAATCTTCTACATGTGCTGTTCAATACAACAGCATCTAGTCAAGTGGTACTTGAAATGTGGTCAGTGTAACTGATCAATTTTATTTACATCTAATTGATGCAAATGTAAATAGTCCCATGTATCATATGGGACAGCACAATTCTAGACTGCTATATCAGAGAGAAACAAATTTCTATCTTGTTTGAACTGCCATATTTTGGGTCTCTCTGTTATAGTATGTTAACCTATACCTTAACCAATACACAAGCCTACCTGGAGTGAATAATAAATATATCAGAGAAAGAAGGCACATTTGTAGAGACAAACTCAACAGGTAAAGAAATTTACTAATTGAAACCAAGATTTGTAATAGGAGTTTTCTATTTATAAAACATTCACATATACATAATTTAAGCGGACACCTGTACTCTCCCAGTGATTATTATTATCCTTATCTTACTCTGAAAGAGGCTAGGTGACTTTGTTGAAGTCACAAAGATATTACAGCCAGGAGTCAATTCCAGATCTTACACTACACCATGTGCTTTCCAGCAGACAGCAGTCAGCAGCGGGAGGTAACTCGGCTGCAAAAGACCCACAACTAGCACTTGACCACCTGACCTCTCCCACACATGTCCTTTTGCCTCTATGGCACAAAGGTCGGCTGGCTAAGTCCTTTTTCTGGCCCTAGGTGCTTTGGGATGCTGTAGGCATCTAAATTTCCCAAATTTTTGGCAAAGTGCCCCTTGCCTTTGGAGTCTATTGTCTTGCAAGGACTCCTGATGGCTGGGAGTGGTAGCTAAAAGACTCTTCTGAAGTCCAGGTAAGGACTTGGAAATGACATTGCCTTTTCAGTAAACACTACTACAAAGATCATTTCAATGACAGCTCATTTTCTTCCCTTTGGAATTAGTACAAAGAACACTTATTTTAGAATAATAAGCAAACAGGTTATTTTATCAGTAACAAAAGGACCAGATCTTAAATTCTAAACAACATACAGACACCAAAGAGAAAAAACCCAATACATAGGTGTGTATAACCCACATCTCAAGCTTCCTTCAGAGGCTATGCTACACCCACCCTATTTATTGACAGTTTTGGTTCTCTCTACCTGCTAGCACATTTCTCCATTTCCTTTGCTTACAGAACTCCTACTCATCCTCCAAAACCTCATTATTAATGAGAATGTCCATTCTCATGATTACTCTTCCATTTTGTTTTGTTCTTTTTAAGTTTTCGTTTGATTCTAATTTATATATGAGCATAGTTTAAACAATTCTAAGGTGTGTTATGAAAAACAGCAAATTTCCACCTTCCATTCCCCATAGTGTTACCTGATACTATTCAAATTACTTTCATATGTCCAAACATCATTACCTCTTGATTTCCTGATTTTTTTTTTTTTTTTTTTAGTTTAAACATTATATATCTATTTCCTATTTTGGTAAATAAAGATTTAGCTTTCTTTCACTGCTAGGCACACTCTCACCCCTAAAATCACAAACTCATACCTTCTTGTCCTTCCATCCTTTCAATATAATTACAAGTTTAATAAGATCAATATCCAGTGTTGACATTATTATGTCTATCTAATTGCTATATTTAGGTGAGCACTGTAATACACCAGGATTACCTTTTCTTTCTTCTATAACATTGTTTTCTCTGGAGTGAACAATTACTTTTTTGTTTGTTTTATTTTGCTCCTAAGAATTTAAGGATAATTTAATCCCAACCTTTCTGCCAATTGTCTAAATATATGCGTAAACATATTCAAGCAATTTCACTTTCTTAATGAAATTCATGCTGGGGGCCTTCCAATCTGTTCTGATCTGCTCTAGTTTCCCTCAATGCTTCAGGCACAACTGTCATCCTAAGATTTTCCTTCATCATTACTAAGGATTCCTTTGACTATCTCCTATGTGCTGTCCCCCATTTCCTATCATCCATGTATTCTTTCTTTCTTTTTAAAAAGATTTTAAAAATAGATTTTGAGAGAGAGAGGAAGGGAGGAAGCAAGAGAGGGAGGAACATGATGTGAGAGCAGAACATTGATTGGCTGGCTCCCTCCTGTATGCCCTCTACTGGAGATCGAACCCTGAAACCAGGGCATGGTACCCTGACCAGAATCAATCCAGCAACCTTTCTGTGCGCGGGACGACGCCCAACCAACTGAGCTACATGAGTCATGCCTCTTCCTCTTTCTTATTTTATTCTTTTGCTTTTCTGCCATCCTTTTACATCCTTGATTTACAGACTACTCTGTCACCTTTCAGTGGGTTCTCAAAAAGTGAATAGAAGACACATTTTTTGAGACCATTTGTGTACCTGACAATGTTTTTATTCTACCTTCAAACTCAATTAACAGTTTGGCTGGATATAGAATTGCAGATTAGAAATAGCTTTCCTTTATGGTTTGAAAGCATTGTTCCATTGACTTTGGTTTCTAGTGTAGTTATTGAGAAGTAGAAAACCATTCTGATTTTTTATTCTTTGTATATGACCTATTTTTTCTCTCTCATTAAGTTACAGGTCGAGAGCTCGCCGCGCCGCTCCCCGCTCACAGCCTCCGTGCCTCGCTCCGCTCCGACATGGCAAAAATGTCCAGCCCTACAGAGACCGAGCGGTGCATCGAGTCTCTGATTGCTGTTTTCCAGAGGTACGCTGGGAAAGACAGTAACAGCTTCACACTCTCCAAGACGGAGTTCCTGACCTTCATGAACACGGAACTGGCTGCCTTCACAAAGAACCAGAAGGACCCCGGCGTCCTTGACCGCATGATGAAGAAATTGGACCTCAACTCTGATGGGCAGCTAGATTTCCAAGAATTCCTTAATCTTGTCGGCGGCTTGGCGTTGGCTTGCCATGACACCTTTAAGCGTTCCCAGAAGTTTGTCTGAAGAACCCTTGGAGCTGGCCTCCAGCCCCAGCCCCTTTCCTTCCA